>JAODAL010018770.1:0-73837 GCA_025379985.1 Phyllomedusa bahiana
TGCCAGTTTTTTAAAAACCTCATTAAAACAAATTGACATACATAACTTTCAAATTTTGGGGTCACTTAGAATTTCCTTACTTTTGAAAGAAAAGCACAGTTTTTTTCAATGAAGCAACCCTTAAATGAATCAGAATCCACTCTATACATTTTTAAATTTTTGTGGTAAGTGACTATTCTAGCTGCAAACGAGGTTTTAAAGTAAATTTACTTTGGTGTATAGGGCCCATTTCCAAAAACCATCACTCCATTTTAAAGGGGACTTTGTTTTTTCTAAAGTGTAAGAAAGCTATTGGTATTTTAAAAACCCCTTATGAAAGTATGTTAGCACTTTTTGAAAACAGTTTTGCCATTAGGGGGCTATAAAACAGCCCTTTCCCCATTGAGTACTTGAGAATTGGGCTTTAAATTTTGTTGGTTTGATTAAACTCGCAAAATGGCCAGAAAAAGAGAACTTTCATGTGAAACGCAACAGTCTATTTTTATTCTGAAGATGAAGTCTTTTCCATGCGAAAAATTTCCCAAAGGGAAAAGAAGATTTCCCAAAAAGGGTGTGTACTACCATTGAGGGGAGAACACAAACAGGCCAAACAGAGTAGAAAGAGAAGGGGGGGGAGGCCCCCGCTGCACAACTGAGCAACAAGACAAGTACATTAGAGTCTTTTTTTGAGAAATCGACGCCTCAAGGTCCTCAACGGCAGCTTCATTAAATAGTACCCGCAAAACCCCAGTTTTAACTTTCTCCAGTGAAGAGGCACTGGGGATGCGGGGCAGGTGGCACAGAAAAACCCATATTGGATGGCTAATAAAAGGAAAAGATTAATATGGGTAAAGAACACAGAATTGGACGGAAAATTTGGGAAAAAAAGTGTTATGGAAGACAAATCAAGTCTGAAAAAATATATTTTTGGGGAAAAATACAAAATTGGCTGGGTGACCCAAAAACTTTTGAAGGGTAGTGTACCACCTTACATTTATTAAAGGGGTATTTCTATCTGAGAAATAGGATTCTTCAGTATTCTTTTGGGTTCCTTTTAGGGGAGTCCTGATACATTATTCAAATCTCATAAAAATAAATGAAGAAGTTGGCCTGTGGGGCCACCTCTGTGTTTCTGCAATCCTATTTCCCCACATGGAAATGCCCTTTAAGCCATGAACGGTCTAAGAATTCTTTTACAATGTTCTATTTATGCTTAGTTTACTTTTTAAATTTTTTACCAATTTTGTAAACTTTTAAATTGTTTTTTGGGGAAATAGTTTTTTTTAACCCAAGGTCAAAAAAACTTCACTTTTCAATAGGGCAAGTTTTTTCCTTTAAAAATAAAGATTTTTGTAAAAACTTCTTTCATGGGCAAGGGTTTTGGGAAAAAATTTGGGTAGGATTTTTTTCAGGGGTTGATCTTCCTTAAGGCGATTTTTCTTTTTATCGGGAAACAAAATGACTTACGTGAAGTGAAAGAAAGGTTTATGTAATGTTGGAAAACTATTCTATAAGGAGGTGTAAGTAATAAAATAGTGGGTCAAGGTAAAAAAAGAAAAGTGAACCTAAGAGGGATCCTAGCCCGGCTGTAGCCCATAGGGGGTGAAGAGGTTGAAAAATCGGGTTATTTCTAACAAAAGGTGGATAGGACCAACCAAGCTGGACCCTGCCAGGGCCCATAGTTCCTTGATAGCATTATTGCTGGTCTATGTATCTTCAAACTCCTAAGTAACTAGTGTTTGTGATGTTCCCTTTTACATTTAACAGATCCTAATATGGCAGAACTTAATGTTTCCCAGGATACTGGGATAGATTAATTATAAGTGACTTTTTTGATTCGGAGGAAAAAAAAATCACAGCTCAGGACAAAGGATCGGGTTTTTTGTATTAAAAAAAGTACTGAGCAAACAATATAATCGTCATTGGTTGATGTACAAAAAGTTCTAGCTGCTTCTTGCTAATAAAATTCAGCAACCGAATCAGAACAGCTGTTCCGCTGTGCTGACAAACCTGTTTTTATATATGGGGGGAATTGCACGCAGGGGCCAAAAGAGAGATGTGACGTAAATCATTGGGGAGTTAATGAAGGGGACAGAATATAGTTTTGCATGGAGTTCACCCCATTATGGTTAAATTTCGGGGTTTAACGTAGCTCCTATCACACAATTATTATTTTTTTTTTTTCTAATTTGTTTTTACTTCTTGAGTTTCCCTTCTCTCTCTAAAAAATATAATTTTATAATATATTATATATATATATATATATATATATATATATATATAAATGTGGCAAAGTAACTAGGGGCTGACTTTTCTGGAACGGCTACAGCATTGTGTGGGAATTTTTATACATGTTAATACATTATGGATGCAGTGATACCAATAATGTGTAACTTTTTAATTGTAAAATGGCAAAAGGGGGTGTTTAGAACTTTTAACATTTTTGATTTTTAAAGGGAATGTGTCATCAAAAAATGAGTTATCGTTTAACTCACTTTTTTTTTTTAAACACTTTTTTTAGGAAATTTTTTTTGTTTTTTTTTATTTTTTTATATCACTTTCATTATTTTTTGAATAATTCTTAAGTCCGCGTTTCACTTTGGGCCACTAGGCCCAAAAATTGCTACACTCCCCTTCTGTTTTAAAAACTTTTCCAGTGTTTGCTCATTTAAAATAAAACAAGTCACACTGAAAGGAGACACCAAAGTGCACAGAAACACAGAATCCACCAGTCACAAGAAGAGTCACAGCTTTCCCCCCTCCCCCTCCCTTTACAGTGAAAAAATTCCTTTCAATCTATGGGACGAATCTGTAAAGTATCTCTCTATGCTGTTAAAACAGTGCAACAAGAATGTCTTCCCCCCAATCATATATAGGGGCCCAAATTTGAGAAATCTAAAATCGGGAAAAAAAAACGCAGGGGAAAAAGAATATGGACAGGGTTTGTTTAATAAGTAAAAAAAAAAAAAACAATGGCGACATTTTCCCTTTTTTAAAACTTTTATTTGTAATTTTCAGCCCCCTTTAAAGGTACTTGCCCTTTTTGGGGGCTTTAATTACTTGTAAACAGCGTTGTTTTATTTTTCCTCATGACCCCTTACATACATTTAATCATACGTCATGGGGGTTAAAGAAACATCAGTGGAAAATTGGGCGGGGTGATGAAAATAAAAAAAACCCGTTATTTCCCAACCAACCATCGCAGCGGGGCTTTAATTTTAAAGCAAAAGTGTAAACTGTGCTTTAGACTGTGACCGAAGATGGGACAACGAAAAAAAGTTTTGGTGGGGGGGAATTTTAAAGAACAAGGTATGTTATGGGGACACTGAAACTTTTAGAAAAAAATTTGGGTAAAACGTTTCCACAAAAAAACTGCTTTTCACGGGGGGTATGTGAAACCAGGCAAAAAAAAACATTTTGGAAAAAAAAGTGCACAGGATTCAACCGTTATGTGCATAGCCCAGAGAGTAAACCTGCCCTATTAGTACAGAGCTAGGGGCCCAAAAACCCGCTATGTGTTGTAAACTGTACAGAGGACATTTTTTTAGGTTGAAACCAGATAGTAAATGACAACCGTAACTTTTCTTTTGCCTTGCATGGCCGTTAGAAGGGGACAATTTCGCTGACACACTAGTGTTCAGGTGGGGAACTGTACTGCGGACAGTTTAGAAAAAAGAATAGGTATTCAAATTCGCACTCGATCCCCTTTTACTAAAAAAGTTTTTCAGGGTTAATTGACTATTGGTCGTTGTAGGGGAAATCTACTCCCATTTTGTTTTTTGAGATAAAAACAGCCACACCATGGCATCTAAGTAAATCCCCCCCCCCCCCCCCCCCCGTGTGTATACACTTTAAATATGTGCTCGGGGAAGGCGCCAAAAGCAACAGTGAGCGTTTCTTTTTTGTCCCCCAGCTTAGCAAAAAGGGGGTCCTTTTGGCATACCCTTGCAGTTATAAAACTTTTAATTAAAACCCCAAATACGGCATTTATTTTTTTTTAACAAGCCCCCATGTTCCCCAGCAATGGGGTCATTAGTTCCATGAAAACATAAACGATGTCAAGGGTATGTGTGTGTTTTTATACCACACAGTTACAACACACACATACAGTTGAAACCAGAAGTTTACAACACTATACAAAAAAACACATCTGAGGTTTTTCTCCTATCTGATAGAAATCAGAGTAAACTTACCTTTTTGGGCAATTTAGGAACCCAAAAAATTATTTTATTTGCCAAGTTGCCAGAAGAGAATAAAAATTTAAGGCATTGTTATTCATTTTTGCAAAGCAAAAGTTTACATCACCAGGGTTATATTCCTTTAAACCATTTGGGGCAGCCTATATCACGGGGGAAAACCTATGGCAGCCTGCCGGAAGTGGCACGCAGGGCCATCTCCCTAACGCGTACCCTGGCCACGTGGTTCCCGACTGTGACCCAGACGCCACAACGGGTGGGGGGGGGGGGGGGGCCCCCCGGGTTTCCCGGCACAGTGTCGGACCTGGGGCCTTCGGGAGGCCCCAGGTCTAACACGGGGCGATGGGGACCCGCCGCGGCCCTCGCCCAAAGGGGGCGCGCGGGCCGTGCGCTCACTAGGCAGCGACTTGATTTGTTCTCATCCATGCTGCTTGTCTTTGGTGCACAGCCGTATGGCGTGTGCCCGAGGGGCTGACAGAGGACGTGCCGAATGGGGGTTAGAAAGGGGCCGCGGGCCTGGGAAAAAAGAGGACAGAAGGCGCGGGGGACGAGGTAAAATGGTATTAGTGTTTATTTTTTTTGTGCATTTATATACTGGCATGGTGGGGAGGTTATCGTCTTTATGGCTGGTGGGGGGAGGTATCTCTGTTTACTGGCGGTGGGGAGGTGTTGTATACTGGGTGGTGGGGGGAGTAATGTATCTGGTGGGGGGGAGCCCAGTCTGTTACTGGCTGGTGGGGAGAGCTGTCTGTATACTGGTTTAGAATCTCTTAAAGGCTGGTGGGGGGGAAAGGTTCTCTGTATACGGTGGTGGGGAAGGTATTTTGTATCTGTGGGAAGGGTTTTCCTTATAAGGCTTGGGAGGGTATCGTCTGAATACTGGGGGTGGGTGGGGAGCTGTCTGTAATGGCTGGGGGGGGAGAGCTGTCTGTATTGGTGGTGGGGAGAGGTCGTATACTGGGGGGGGGAGAGGTACTGTTACTGGTTGGTGGGGAGGCGCTGTATACTGGCGGTGGGGGAGCTGTCGTTACTGGCTGGTGGGGAGAGCTAACTGTATACTGGTGGTTTGGGGGAAAACTGTGGTCTGTATACTGGTGGTGGGAGAGCACTGTCGTTACGGTGGTGGAGAGAGTATTGTCTGTATACTGGTGGGGGAGAGACTTCTTCTGTATTGGGTGGTGGGGAGCTAACTGACAATAGGTGGTGGGGACTTCTGGGTTTTATAGCCTGTGGGGGCCTTACCCTACTAACTTAGGGGGTATACCTGTAAGTAAGGGTTGCTGGAAAAGTGAGGATTCTAAAGATAATTTGTGTCTAAATCTGCAGGGACGAGTGTTAGGTCAGGAGAAGTCAGCATGAAGGTGTGAACCGAATGGAGAAGAAACCAGAATGTGAACGACTTACTGGAGAAACGTCACATGTGAGTCACTAAATGTGCCTGAAATGTAATCTCTTATATGCGCGCAAAGTGTAATGGTTTATATTCAGTAATGGTGTGGCGGTGGTATTCAGTCACTTTGTGGTGGTGATACGTGGGGGTATTATTAATCTTGTTGCTGGAGCTGTAGAGAATATATAAAGAAGCGCTCTCAAGTGAAATAATTCAGCACCGAACAGTA
This sequence comes from Phyllomedusa bahiana, assembly GCA_025379985.1. NCBI lineage: Eukaryota > Metazoa > Chordata > Amphibia > Anura > Hylidae > Phyllomedusa > Phyllomedusa bahiana. The sequence goes on from JAODAL010018770.1 coordinate 5,795, forward strand.
GATAAATGTAGAAATGCTCACTTCTTGCTGTTGTACAGAATGGTACAACTCATGGAAGCACGTATAGATCAATACGATCGTAGAAATTCCCTTTCAGACAGCAGCCAGACAGGACTCTACGGGCGCGGGGGGATCACTCAGCAAGCGCGATCCTCTGGCTAGTACAATGTAACTTTCTTAGAAGAGATGTTAGCGCTCAAGGAAAAAAAAAAAAAAGGGATTGAATAAAAACTATTGACACCTGGGTAACAAACCACTATGGTGGTGTCAAAGTTTAATAAATGATTTAAAAGTAGACGCGTTTCGCGGACCAAACGAGCCCGCTTCCTCAGGTACAAACTATATTACACGTGCATTTCTTTAAATAGACCGCGAATTGAAACAGAGGCTCAATCTGAGCGTTACATATTAACCATTTAGTTAAAAGGTATGCTGTTACTATATAAAAAACTTTCTATAGAACATGTCATATCGCTGGTGTAAACTGAGTAATAGCACTAAAATACACATATATTTCCTTAACCTAGAAATAAAAAGCAGTGTAGCAAACATATCTAAAACAGTAAATCGACACAAATAAAATAAATAAAAAGTTATATGGATAAATTGGATTAAATTAATTCTTGAACTTCATTAAGACCATTGGGAGTAATTGTATCCATTTTAAAAATCCAAAAAATTTCTCTCTGGCTAAGGACTTGCAATCTGTTAGGTGTATTAATAGATATCTGCTCTAAAGGCTGTATGCTGAATTCTACTGTTTCATTCTGATGCACATTGAAAAAGTGTTTAGGCAGGCTATGTATTAGTTTCTTATGTTTTATGTTATATCTATGATTATTCAGGCGTTTGGACAATTTGGTACTAGTTTTGCCGACATATTGTAGTCCACAACTGCAAGTAATTAAATATACAACGAATGAACTGTTGCATCTTAAACGCGTTTTGATGGTAAATATTTCTTTAGTAGATGAAGATTGAAACTTATCATTTTGTGCAATCACATTACAACATTTGCAGGTGGGATGATTACAGGCAAATACTCCTGTTGCCATGGAATTTGACTGATCTGAAACTTTAACAGTTAATTGCCTTAAACGAGAGGGAGCAACTATATTTTTGATTGTTTTAGCTCTCCTATATGTAATCTGAGGTTTGTCCGAAAGAAGAGGTTTAAGAATGCGATCTAGTAGTAGTATTTCCCAATGTTTTTTTAGTAACGTATATATTTGTTCATGATGGGTATTAAAAGTAGTAACAAAACTACAATCAAAATCCTTTTTTACTTTAACAGTTTTTTGAACCTCTTTTGTTAAGTAATCTTGTTGTGTGCAAGCACTAGCCTTTAATTTCGCAGAATTTATTAGATTAGGTGGAAAACTTTTCTAAAATTTTTTTTCGAAAGATCAGATTGCATTAAAAAATTGTCATCGTCTGTACAATTTTTTCTTATACGTTTAAATTGGCCGTATGGTACGTTCCTTACCCATTTCCTATGATGATTACTACTGAATTGTAGGTATCCATTTGAGTCGCAAGATTTAAAAGTAGAATTTTCTATATAAAGGAAAAGATCTAGAAAAACTATTTCCTTCTCGTTATAAGTCATGGTAAATTGGACACCATTTGTGCTTTGATTGAGTACTGTAACAAAGGATTCAGCAGTTTCTAAAGGACCTCGCCAAATCAGGATCAAATCATCTATATATCTTTTATAATAGATATTAGAAAAGAAGGGGTTAGAATCAGCTGTAATATGTAATGATTCAAAATATCCCATAAATAAGTTGGCATATGATGGAGCCACGCGTGGGGGTATTATTCAGTCACTTTGTGGTGGTGAAATGTGGTCGTGGTGTTGTGGTATTATTCAGTCAACGATCTGCTGAGCACCTGTGTACACGGCTATCTACCACAATATGATCACTGTATAGTGGAAAAATGGCAGAGGGATGGGCTATGCGGCCGTCACATCCCTCATATTAATTGCTGTGCGGCCCGATGTCACCTCCCTGCTTCGTGCTGGCACTTTGCGGTAACTAAGATATTTTTTTGGTCGCAGTTACGGCACTCGGTCTCAAAAAGGTTCGCCATCACTGGCCTATATGATGTCATGTTTTTGGAAGCTTCTGATTTTTATTAGCAACATCTGAGTTAGAGACAAACATGTGGATGTATTTTAATGCACACCAGAAACACACTGCTTCTGTCTAAGATCATGGGAAAGTCTAAAGAAATAAGCCAAGAAATCAGGAAGAGAATTGTCGACTTATAAAAGTCTGGATCATCCTTGGGTGCAATTTCCAGATACCTGAAGGTGCCTCATTCATCTTTATAAACAATTATAAGTACAAACAAGATGGGAATGTCCCACCATCATACTGCTCAGGGGGTGGCAGCATCATGTTGAGGAGTTGTTTTGCTGCAGGAGGGACTGGTGCACTTCACAGAATATGTGACATCATGAGGAAAGAATACTGAAGCAATATCTCAAGACATCAGCCAGAAAGTTAAAGCTTGGGCGGAAATGGGTCTTCCCAATAGACATTGACCTGATGCATACTGCCAAACTGGTTATAAAGTGGCTAACCCTAACAAAGTCAATGTTTTGGAGTAGCCATCACAAAGCCCCGATCTTAAACCTATTGAAAATGTATGGGCAAAGCTGAAAAGGCAGGTACAAGCAATCGACCTACAAACATGGCTCAGTTAGACCAGTTCTGTCAGAAGGAATGGTCCAAAATTCCTACCAACTATTGTGAGAAGCTTGTGGAAGGATATCCAAAACATTTAACCCAAGTCATACAGTTTAAGGGCAACGCTACCAAATACTAATGAAATGTAAACATTTGACTTTGTAGAAATAAAAATGCCATAAAAAATTCTCCCCCTCTCATTATTCTGCCATTTGGCAAATATAAATAATAATAATAATTTTGGTTCCTAATTGACCTAAAACAGGTAAGGTATATTCTGATTTCATGTCAGAGAGAAAAACATGCATATACCATATATACACCTTATAAGCCGACCCGAATATAATCCAAGGCACCTAATTTTGCCACAAAAACTGGGAAAACTTATTGACTCTAGTATAGGCCTAGGGTGGAAAATGCAGCGGCTACTGGTAAATTTCAAAAATATAAATGGATACCAATAAAATTACAAAGGCAGGTATAAGTAGTTTAATGTCCCGTATAGGCAGGTATATGTCCCTCATGTGGTATAGGTCTGCTTGTGGCATTCTGGAGTCCTATTGCGTAGCCGGGAGTGCTCACATGCTGCTCTGCTATAGTATCTTCAGCTGTTCAGCTGTATGCGCTCCCAGAGGAGTCGCATACAGCTGAAGAGATCTCCGCCGTCACCCGGGCCATGGCAGCACCCAGACGCCGGCACTGACTTGAGTATAAGCTGTGGAAGGCTATTTCAGCACATTTTTTGTTCTGAAAACTTTGGCTTATACTCAAGTATATACGGTATGTCTTTTTATATAGTAGTGGGCTAAAAGGCAATCAAAACACTACACACCTTAACTGGTGCTCTCCATAAGGAGAGATGTTCCCCTTCTCATATATAGTGTATGTAAACTTCTGGTTTCAATTGTATATATATACACACACACACATAGCCCGACAGTGTTGGACGTCAATCCTTGATTGCTGTTCAGGTGTCTCATCAATTAGCTGCAGCTGAAAACACCTACAAAAAGTGTCTCTCACTTTGTAGTTCCCGGCTCATCTGTGAATTACACCCACAAAACATTGGTTTCACTGGGCACCATGTAATGCTTTCTTCTGAGGGGCATTGCAGAAAAAGCGAACATTTTGGTTGTAGTTAATTTTGATCCAAATCTGATTTTTGGAGGAAACCCCTCCCCCCCCACCCCCCAAAAAAAAAAAAACAAAAAAAAACCACCCTAAACCAAACTTGAGGCAAGTGTTTTTGTTCCTGGTGTATAAAGGTTAATCCACTGCTCTGCAGTGCTTCTGGTTTATCAGCACTCTTGGGGTGTTTTCACACAGTGCATTTTCGATGCGTTTTTTTCATGCGTTTTTGTGCAGGAAGGCACCGCAATTAATGCTATACATTGCTGCACAGAAATAGCGGAAAATACTGCGATTTTACCGCAATTTTTGTGCAGCAATGCATAGCATTAATTGCGGTGCCTTCCTGCACAAAAACGCATGAAAAAAACGCATAAAAAACGCACCGTGTGAAAGCACCCTTGGTCCAACATCACTTCTGATTTAATGAGATGTTAGATTGAGAACAGCTGTAGATGGTAAGTAAATCCTTACACATTAGTGCAGAAAGTTTTGAATTGAACAGAATGGGGTAACACTATTGTTATGCTCTTCAATGCAGCTGAGTCCTGCTTGTCCTGACAGTCCTGCCCCTTTGATTAGACTGGCATTAAAGGACCACCTTTAACAAAAAGACGGTTTAAAGAGAACACCTTTACACTTGAAACTCACATGCAGTTTTATCCAATATTGGCCAACTACATACGTATTAAATGAGACAAAAAACGGTTTCTGGGATCACATTTATTGTAACGGTTTTTACACGTCAAATAAACCTCTGCTATTAAAGTGCATAGTAAACAATACAAAAATAAATTTTATGAAAGTCTTGAAAATACAGTTTATGGACAATTCTATATTGGAGTGTTACTGGTTTCCAATGTTTCCCCCGAGACTTTAATAATCAATCTTTACATTTACTAAATGAATAAAACAACCAGTCATTGACACCGGCTTTATGGGAAATTTCAAACTGGGCAAACCCTAAATACAGAAAAACCCTTTCAACCTCCTACAAATACCACACTAATACAAAAACCAAATATGTTGGAAATTATTCTCTCATCATTTTCAGGTGAGCCATTGGGAAGCAATAGCCTATGCCTAATCATACGCGCTAAAAAAGTAGACCCAAAAAATTTTTATATATTCCATACTTTTCCCGGGTGTGTGGGGGAGTATGGTTATTTGGGGTAATTATTTTTTATGTGGTTGGGGAGGAGGATCTTACCTGGAGGTACTTTTAAAATGGGTTTTTTATGTTCAAAAACCCAAAAATTTTTTTAAAAAGTCCCATTGGCTCTTGACAAAAATGGGGATCCGGAGTGGGGGGACTAGCAGCTAATATCCCCAATAGCCTAATGTCCTGTCCGACAACCCCCTTTTAAAAAAAATCAGTACAGAATATTTTCTTTTAAGGGTAGTTGTTTTAGAACCAACAAACCTCTGAAACAGATGTGAATTCCCCTTTTGGGAAGTTCACACAGCAAATTTTTTTTTGCCAAAAAAAAAAAAAAGATTGAAAAAACTGCGTAAAAGGTAACCAAAATTACCCAAATGTGCTCTGTTTGGAAAGTTTTTTGGAGCAAAAACCACCCATATTTTTAAATAGGGGGTCTACTGGGTAAAACGGGCAAGAAAAAAAGACATAATGCTTTTAACGGATCCAAAACCATCACAAAGATCTTAAAACGGTAAGTCAAACGCTATGTTTTTCCTTTAAAACCGCAGAGAAAAGAAAGTCCTCACCAAAAACGGTGCACCGCTCGGACCCAAAAATTTTGTACCCCAAAACACGGGGATGTTTCCCAAAATTCAAGCGACCCCCAATTAAGAAACAAAAATGTCAAAAGTGGCAAGCTTATCCATACTAATTTCATGGGCAAGAAATTTTGGTGCCAAAAACAGTACCACTTTTTGGGGGTCATAAAAGGTCCAAGACACAAAAAATCTTTAAAAAAAATTTTTCCCCTACAACTAAAAATACTTGCGCCATTTTTCAAAATGTCCAAAAAGTATGTGCCCCAACCCCTTCCCCCCCCTATATGCCGATTTAAAATTTCCAAAGCATTCTAAGAAAGAAGTGAGACATGCAAAAAATTTTTTTCATTGCCAAATTTGTATTAAAGGGAAGATGGGCATAAATATATCATCAATGAAAAATTCCCCTAAAGGAAAATTTTGCAAAAAAACTGAAACCAAAATTTTTTTACATAAGTTTTTAAGGGGTTTAAAAAAGAACTCCCCTTGAAGGCTATTTAAAAACATGTGTTTGCAAACCCTTTGTAACCCGAAAAAACCCGCGGATTGGGACAAAAATGATCAACATTTGGGCCCAAAAACTTACCTTTTTAAATCAAAAAAGGCACAACCCAAATTAAATAAAGGCCCAATTCAGAAAAAAAGTTACTTGTTTGTTTTTTTCAGGATAAAGCGCCTTAGGGGAAACAGCCCCTTTTTTTCCCCCCTTTTGTAGAAGGGTATCCCCTCATCTTAAAAGACCTTCTTTAACATTTTAAATCTTTCAATTTTTCACATTGGATGCCGGGTTTTTAAAAACTTAAAAGGGGGAAAAGTTTCCCCAAAGGGAGAAGCGCTGTTTAGGTTTTTGTGGGGTTATCCCAAAATGGTTGCTTCCAATAAGCTCAAGGGAAAAGATCTAGGACACTGCACCACCTTTTGGACATACCCTTCCTCAAGTTATTTACTCCCAGTCAGTTTTTTTTTGCAAATTCAAATAATTCCCAATGAGAAATTTTAGTGATTCTACTTTTAAAAGGGAAACCTGCAGAGCCAACTCTTTTTCCTTTAGCTTATTTAAACACACTTCCAATAGTTCACAAATTATGGTTAGTAACACTTGCAATACTAAGCATAACCACATGGAGTGCTGTTGTACTACCTAGTAGACCCTCCTAGTGATAGAAAATTTTTTACAGTAACTTATATTTTTCTCTGCAATATAAAGACCAGGCTCTGCTCAAAATGGTATTTTAGCTTCTCTTTGAAGGATCCACAAAAGATATGATGGATACCGGGTGGGTGAAAAAGACTATAATTGGGTCTGACAGATTCCATTTTAATTTTTCCCCAGTACACTAACTCAAAAACTAGATACTGTGTTATTTTGCCAGCAGCATCATAAACTTGATGAAACGGACATACAGACTAGTGTGTCCGGGGCCTTACTGTTTCCTAGTTTTCCAAACTTTTTTAAAAACTTTGGCAAAAGTTCTGTTTTATAATAACTAAAGTGTTCAGACTAATCATGTATTTTAAAATAAGGGGATGGGTTACGCTTTACCCTTCTCTAGGGGAAAAAAACCAAAACGGGGGGCCCGCCCGGGCCCAAAGGCTTGCACATAAAATTTTCCCCAACTTTTTGGGCCCTTGGCAGCCCAAATTTCGGAAGTGGTTCTTTTGGGGCCCCATTACAACCAAAGCTGTAAATACAAATTTTGAATCGTTACTCTAGGGGCAGGCATTTCCCCAAACGCGGGCCCCCCAGCTTTTTTTGGGGAAAAACAACTCCCATCATTTCCCCTGTTAAAATGCATGAAATGGATTTTAAATTTCCCAACCCCTGGGGGGCCGCATTTTTGGGGGATGCCCCCCTCAAAAGCTACAATCCTAGTTAAAAACCTTAAAAAAAAGCCTACCAGCTTTTATCAAAAAAAAAAGGACCAATGTTTTTTTACCCTACTATGCAAAAGACAAGTAAAAAAGGTTTATAAGGGGGGAAAACAACGAGCTATTTTTTCTGCAATTACTTTTCAATTCCATTCTTAAAAAAAAAAAAAAAAAAAAAAAATTTTTCCCGCTAACATTTGAAAAAAAATATAACAAGGTCCCTTTAAAGTTTTGTAAATTTTTGTCAATCACAAACAAAAGGACATCATTAATGCTTTTAAAAATCCCCCTGTCTTTCACAGCGGGCTGTATACAGGTTTAACAAACCCCCTCCATAAAAGGGCGGGAAAATTTTAGGGGGACCCAGAAGAAAGGGAGCACTAATAGCAAATTAAAATTCAGAGGGTTTGCAAAGAGCATTTCTTGAAGGACCTGACCTATTCTGCATTACACAGACAGATCTTTTTTGATTTGAATGGGTACCATCTAATAATTTCACCTGTGGTGGCGCTGTAGGGTAACAAAGCAAACCCACTAGAGGGTTTCCAAAACAGTTGCCCCGGGCTGGGATAAAAGGGCCCCCTTTGGTGCCTTAGGCAAATTTGGCGAATGGTGCTCTACCTTTCCCCCCGGGAAAAAATTTATGGGCCCTGACCCAAATGCAAACCGAGGGCTTCTGTTTTTGGAGGTATAAATAATAAGTTTCCTGTAATCTGTGATTCCATATTAAAGGGTGATTTTTTTTCTAATTTTTCTTTTCCCCACCATTTTTGAAACCTTTTTTTTTTTTTCTGTTTGTCTTGGTCCCTTATTATTTTCATTTTTGGATAAGCAAAGCAACATCCCACCCATAAAAAAAAAAAAAAAAAAAAAAACTGTCCCCAAGTTTTTTTTAATTTGGGATTCAACGTATGGGGTAAAAAAAGGTTTATATTTAATAGTTTTAAAAAAAATTTGGGATTTGTTTTATTTTTATTTTTAAAATTTGGCCCCCTTTTTTGAATTAAAAAAACCCCCGGGATAAAAAAAAATTTTAAAAAAACGGCCCCCCCAGGGAACCTAAACCTCCCAAAGGCCCAAAAACCCCTTTAAAAACCCCACTCCCCGCCCAAGAAAAAGAAATTCTTTGGAATAGAGGTGGGAAAAAGCTCAAAAAAAAAGGGCTTGGGGGCCTTCATTAAGTTCCCCCCAGTTTAAAAAACAATTTCAAAAAGGAACCAATCGGGGGAAAGGGAGGGCGCCCCAACAGGCAGAGAACACATGGGCTTTTGCCGTGTTTAACCCGGGGGTTACGGGTGTGGGGGCCCCGGGACCCCCGGCCCATAACTTTAATTAACCCGCGGCACATTACACCGGGTAGAAAAGACATGGGCAATAAAACTCCCCCACGTCGGAAACGCCGGTAGAGAAGAGACGGGAATCCAAAGCCTATGAAAAAGGTTTTGGGTTTTTCCCTAATGACGGGAAAGAAATTTTCCCGCCGTAAATTTACGCAATTTAAGAACGCTTTAAATTTCGGACTGAAAAACGTCCCAAATTTTAAGCGGGAACATAGCCAAAAAGTGAAAATCTAAATTTTTAAAACTGCCGAAATTAGGGAAATTTATTTTCCCCGCCGGCCCCCAAGGAAGGGTTTTTGCCCTTTTAAAAAACCGCCAAACCTCTACCCTTTTTTTGACCCCCCGCACCATACATCCTTGCCCCCCCCTTACTGACCAGAGGGGGCAAATTTTAAAAACCTGGGAATGGGGGTTTTTGAAAAACCCAAGGTAGACTTTTGGGGATAAAATTACACAAATTTTAAACCCATGTACCGCTGCCAACCCCCCCACCGGCCCTGCCCAAAAAAAAGATCACCTTGGCGTTCCACAGAGAGAAACTCTGGGAAGCCTATTCCAAAGCTCCTTTTTTTCCCCTGCCCCAAAAAACCCGAAAAAACGCCCTTAAAAATGAAGACCCAGGGGGAACAAAGAGGGGGAACCTGCCGGAATGGGAAAAAAGGTTTTGTTAAAAAAAATTTCAAAAACCACGTTCAACCACTAACCCATTCAGAAGGACCCTTTTCTGGCACAGACAAGCACTTAGCATAAAAAGCACCTCCTTTTGTTTTAACCAAACAATTTGGGGATGTTCACACAACGTATTAGACCATTTTTTGGAAGGGTTTTTTTTAAAAATCCTTTTTTTCAAAAAAAAACAAAAAAAAAGTTTCCAGCATTAAACCTTTTGTTTTCCCGGGGGGAAAACCCCAAAAGAAGGCGCAATCCCCCAAATTTTTCAGGGGTTTTTAGATTAACCCCCCAAAAGAGGGCGCTTTCCCCATTTTACAGGGATTCGAGAAAACCCCATAGAGGGGCCCCTTCCAGCAATTTTTCATGGGGTTTAAAACTTAAAAAAATCACTTTTTAAAAGTAATCATGAAATAAAAAGCAGTTTTTTTTTAGGGATAAATTTGGTGTTTAAAAGAAATTTACCCTAAATTTTTACGAAACCACCAACATTCTATAATAAACCAAATTTTTTTTAAAAAATTAAAAAAAAAAAGTAAAACCCTTTTATAAATTCCCAAAAAACACCCAATCTATACTAAAAAAACGGCTTTTTAAATCATTCAATACAAATACGAAAAACGGATCTGAAAAACATCGTGTGAACATAGCCTTACGAACATTACCAGATTAAAAAAATAAATAAATCACAACAAAGGCGAAAGGTTTCAGGACACCTAGAGGGGGTCAACACAAATTTCTCCGGGTTTTACAACATATTAAAATAAAACCACAGAAGAAAACAAAATTACCTAAAAGTCTTTTTTTGGTTTCCCCCAATTAAAGGTTTACCCCCAAAAATCTTTTTGTCCCTCAACTCCAACCCGGAAAGAGAACCTTTTCCCCTCATAGGGGAATGAAGATACAAAGCTTTCTAAATACAATTTGCACTCTGAGCTGCATAAGTGATTTCTGACGCATGGGTAGACTCGCTTGGTCAATCATAACATTTCATTTAAGAATCCTACATTTGGTAAAAACATCTAAACAAAACAATTTTTTGGATGCCTAAATTTGGGTTCCGTTTAGGATACAGTATCATTTCCCTCAGGGGCCAATTAAAAATTTTCCCCATTTTTTTGTGAAATTTTTCTGCTTTGGTTTTGCTTTGCATTTGGTCGCCTCCCTTCTTTTTCCCCGAACCCTTTTTTTTGGTGGTTTCCAAGTTCTCTGAGAACCTTCATAGGCGGCCATTATCTAGCAACCTAAATAAAACCACATTTATAAAATTCATGCTATTCCCTTCCCCCACGACATCAAAACCAAAAAAAAACATGGCATCTAATGCTGGGTAAAGCCTGTAATTATGGTCCACTTTTTGGAATGGGAGCATAGTAACAGCTGAGGTTTCTAAGCGAGGATCTGCTATCACTTGGGGTCCCAATATCCAGTTTAGCCTCATAAGTCAATTTCATAACATAGCTATAGATCCCACATAACTATCAACAGAATGTTGTTTGCTAAATAATACCTCACAAGAGATACCGATGGGGATTCCCCAAACCCTTTTTTCAAGTTTCACATCAGTGAAATTTTCACTAGAAGGTTTATTTGTTTTGGGGGAAAAAGTCCACTCAGCCCTGAAAAATGAAAAAAGCCTCTGGGAAGGGGAGAAAAAAGGTCCAAAAAGAGTTTAAACCCCGCTCATTAGCTTTCCCCCCGTAACCCATAACCAGGAAAAAAGCCCCCATTGGCGGGGAATGCACGAATCAGTGTGGGCTTGAGCCCCGAAAACAAATGGGGGGGGGGCCAAAGGGGGGAATCCCCCCCTGAAAGGAAAAAAAAAGGAAAAAAAAGGGGGGGCTTTTTTGAAACCCTCGGATTTCAACAGACCCGAAATTCAAAGATCTGATGAACATAATAAATACTGTTTTTTTTTTTTTTAGATCTGAACACATTGTACAGAAAAATAATTCCCATTATAAAAACCGTTTCGTTTTCTATTTTAAAATTTTTTAAAAATTTTTTATCTGCCTTTTCAAAAATAGCCGCGCTCCCCCAAATAGCGAAAAAATTTTAAATTTTATTATCCCATACCGCTCTCATGACAATCCGATATTTAAACCCAAACTACCCCCCTTTTAAATCTATTGAATTTTTCTCTAAAATATCCACTATTTAAAAGGGTCCAGATTCAATGTTTTGATTAAAGGGAAAAAACAAAAAAAGTAAAAACCCCAAAGGGGAAAATCCCCAGAGAAAAAAAACTGACTACTTAAAAATTAAAATTTTACTTTAAAAAATTTCCCTAAAATAAACTCTTAAAAATTTGAAAAAACTAAATAAAAAACTGAACTACCAAAACAAGGGGGATTGCCACAAAAAAGGGGGGCCCGGACCCGGAACCAAAACCCCAAACCCAAAGATCCTAGAAGTCAATATACTCAAGAAATACAAATAGCGATATACACAAAAAAAAAAAAAAAAAACAAAAAAAAAAAAAAGGGGAGTTTTTTCCCCAACCCACCGGGACAAAGACCCAACAACTGTTTCAGCATAAAGGGAGCGCCCCCCACTGCCTTTCCCCTCGGGAATTTTGTAAGTTATAAAAATGCCCCATGGGAAATTTTTTGTCCTTTTTTTCCACAAGGGTTGATTGTGGGTTTTAAATTGAAACCAATAAAAAGGAAAGGGGGAAAAGCCCTTGGGGAATTTTGCAATTTCTTTTTGTGGATTACCGGGGACACCCCTTTTAGAAGGTTTGAAATTTTTAAGGGGATTTCCCCCTGGCGTACAGCCCTTTGAACCTCATTCTTTTTGTTGGGAATTTGGGGGCCCTAAAAACCCTTTTGTTTTTCACTGCTCCAATTTTAAAAAAACACATCGGCGTTTACACGAGGTTTACCACCGGTGCATGCCCCATTCGTTTCGGAAACTTTCAAAAAAATAAAAGTCGAATTTTTGGGCTGAAAGACGCACAGGACCCCAATTTTAAAAAAATAGCGTGGGGAACCTCCTGCAAACCAACACCCCATCTTAACACGCACTTTGTGTTTTGGGCTGATTGAAAGCGGTTAAAGGAATTTGGGTTTACGGAACCAAAAATGGGGTGGGGAACAAGCCTTAACACTTGTGGAATGTAAATTTTTTTGGGGGTGTGAGGACCATTGGTATAAACTGTAAATTTCCTATCTACAAAACTTTTTTAAATTTCCCATCTATTTTCCAAATTTTTAAAATACATTTTGGGGAACTGTATGCAATAGCAAGCTGAAATTTATTTTAAGAAATTGGGAGGCTTTTTGAAAACAAAACTGGTAAGATAGTTGAAATTTTTTTTTTGGGGCATTTAATTTACTTTTAGGGTCCCCGGTAGTGTTATATACCAGTCCAGGGCCGCCCTTTTTTTTGGGGAAATTTCCCTGTAAAGGTAAATTTTTGTTTTTTGATTTTTGGGGTTTTTTAAAGGGTTTAAGGGTTTGTTTATTTTATTGAATTAAGTAAAAGTTACATTTTAGAGAGTCAATTTTTCTGATATTTTTTAACCATCTATTTACTTGAAAAAAGTTGCAGCATTTCTCAAATGGCATAAAATTGTGCTTATATTGACCCATATCTCTCTCAAAACCCACCTGATACTTACCAACCTATTAATCTCATATCTATGTCTCTATGTATCTATCTATATCTCCCCCCTTTTCCCATCCTCTCTATTTTATCTGTCCACTCAAATGGCAAAAAAATTTTATTTTATCATCCAGACTCTTCCCCGTATTTATATTTTTAGCAACATCTCTTACCTATTTATCAATTTAATTCAAAAATTTTGCGCACCCTTCAAATGGAGAAAAAATTTGTATTTTAGGGCCCACGTCACTACACATTTCACTCGGGGTTTTCTGCATTTTTATGGGGGGGTTTTTAAAAAGGGACCTGTATTTAGGGGGGTGGGGTCCAAAATTTAAAAGGGTTGGGGAAAGAACTCTTTGGTTAGAAGATAGTTCGGGTTTTTTACAGGAAATTTATCTGTATACACTGATAGGGTTTTGTATGAAGCGGGCTGGGCGATCGGGGTCGCATAAAGGGCTGGCCTATATAAAGTAGTGGGTCTGTCATGTCTGGGGGATACGGTGTGAGGTCTCTATTTGTTTAGCGAGTGCACTGTGTGGTCTATGTAAAGCACGCTGACATAACATTGCTGCTTGCAGACAATTCACTAAGAAACCAAAATAAAATTTACAAAAAGGGTAATTATTTTTTTTTTGGACACACATAAACGGAGAATTTCTGTTGGAGCCCAAACTCGCTGGGAAGGAAACGCAGCCTACCTGTTTTTGTCATTATGTAAAAAATGCCCCATTTTTCCCGGCAGGTCACTGTGTGATTAACCTTTTTTAACCCCTTCAGATGCCAACACCGTCAATGCTAAAGTCAGGAAACTTTTTTTTTATGTATTTCAATTGCTTTCAGTGTAATAAGCCCGGGGCAAAAAATTTTTGTTATTATTGGGGTTTAAACCTCACATTTTGGCTGGACACGGAGATCATTACTCAACTGATATCTAATGATACTTTGATTGATTCACCGTTTAGTGTTATATGGTTAAAAACAGGCATGGTCCTATATACATTGTAATGCAGAGGTGGATTCGCTGGACCACCGCAAGCGATGATAGTTAAGCCACGCCAGGGAGCGGAGTCCAAGTAGCCCCCGGTGTTCACCAGAGCCCGCCGCAAAGCAGGATGGACTCGCAGCGGAGTGAGGCTGCCAGGTCGCTACCCCTGACGCGACTTGCTTGTGGCGGCGGCTGGGGTAATGCGTGGTACAGAATCGAGATCCGGAGACGTAGTCGGGGACAGGTGGTCAGGACAGGCGGCAGCGGTTCGTGGTCAGAGACGGGCAGATTGTCAGGGCAGGCGGCAACAGGTGAGGTCAGGAAACGTAAGCAAAGCGGACCGGTACACGGGAAGACAAGACAAACTCTGAATACACACTAGGCACTCCAGACACACACCAACAAACTGGTAGTGAGTGTTGGAGGCGTGCACAATAAATAGGGTCAGCGGCCGGCGATGGCCAATCACCGGCGCGCTAGCCCTTTAAAACCAGACCAGCCGTCGCGTGCGCGCCCTAAGCAGCGGGTACGCGCGCAGCGGCTGTCAGATCCAGACGGAGGAAGCACAGGAGCGGGGACTGGTGAGTATGGGGTTTCCTGGGCTAGGGCAGAAGGACAACGGCTGAGGGCAGCAGCGGCACCCGCGCCGGACCCCGTAAGCGCAGGGGGATGGCCGCGGCGCCGAGCTTCCTGACATACATTTCTCTCACCATCCACTTTTTTTTTTTTTTTTTTGAAGGGACTATTCACTCTTTTTGAAATTATTTTGTGGGTGCTGCTATTAGAAAAAAATGAATACTCACCTCTGTGCTAACCTCCGTTACAATGATGCCGAGGTCCGCTGTCTGCCCAAGCCTTCTGTTTTCTGCCAGGTCGTGGCAGTCAGAATGCCACTGCTGAAGCCAGTGATCAGAAAATGTCAGGCAGTACATAGCTGCGCCTGACACTCCCCGACATCACCACCCACAGTTGCAGGGCTTACGACAGGACCTGGAAGACAACAGAAGATGGCGGATCTCTGCATCGCTGGAACAGAGGTCAGGACAGATGGGGATATTTTATTTCCTAACTGCTGCACCAGCATAAATTTACTAAAAAGAAAGTGGACAACCCTTTTAGGATTTTGCTCCTTACTGAAAATACAGAACAACTAATGATTAAGTTCTTAGGATATAGTTTGGCCTTGGTTGTATTTATGGAAAGTACATAGTCGTGCTCAATCACATCATACATAGCCATTATCATAATCAATTACACTGTCCATAGCTATGCTCATCTTCAGTTACATCATACTTAGCTGTGCTCATCATCAATTACAACGTACATAGCCATGCTCATCATCAATTACACCGTACATAGCCATGCTCATCATCAATTACACCGTACATAGCCATGCTCATCATCAATTACACATTTGGAACAGTGATCTGTGACAATTGACAGAGAAAACTTAAGGTTACAAATAAGGTGGACAGCGCCATCTACTGTCCAGAGGAGCTTATTAGCTTAGTTTATTAAAAAACAAAAAAAATTTGTACACTCTAGTAGAGAATTCTCAGTTAATAGAAGGTGATCTGCTCAGGATATTCATCTCTTGGCCAAATAGTGTCTTGAAGACCTGTTGTGTCCTACAGCATCCACCGATTTGATGTCATTGTGACATGGATAAGGATTTGGGAATCCTGGTGGACAGTAAACTTAATTGTAGCAGCCAGTGTCAGGCAGCAGCAGCCAAAGCAAATAGGATCATGGGTTGTATTAAAAGGGGCATAGATGCACATGATGAGAACATTATTCTCCCATTATACAAGTCACTGGTTAGACCACACATGGAATATTGTGTACAGTTTTGGGCACCAGTGCACAGGAAAGACATTGTAGAGCTTGAACAGGTACAAAGGTGGGCAACAAAAATAATAAAAGGACTGGGTGGACTACAATACCCAGAAAGATTAGCAAGATTAGGGTTATTTAGTTTACAGAAAAGACGGCTTCGGGGGGACATAATAAATATGTTTAAATACATTAAAGGTCAATATAGAGATCTCTCAAGATTTATTTATACACAAGTGCTGTATCTAGAACAAGGGGAATCCTCTACGTCTTGAGGAAAACGAAAGTTTCTACATAAACATAGAAAGGGATTCTTTACTGTAAGAGCAGTGAGACTATGGAATTCTCTGCCAGAGGGACTTGTCATGGTGAATTCAATAACAGAGTTCAAAAAGGGTCTGGATGCATTTCTAGAGCGTAATATAACAAGTTATAATGACCAGGACTCTGGGGAAGGGTCGTTGATCCAGGGATTTATTCTGATTGCCAGATTGGAGTCGGGTAGGAATTTTTTTCCCTAAAATGACGACAATTGGCTTCTACCTCATTGGGTTTTTTTTTTCTTCCTCTGGATCAACACTAGAGCGCAATAAGCTGAACTGGATGGACGTCTTGTCTTTTTTCGGCCTTACAAACTATTTAACTATGTAAATGGTTACAGGGGTATTCATATCTCACTGATTAGCTTTAACCCCTTAATGCTCCATGACAGATATATTAGTCAGGGGGGTGCTAAAGGCATATGAAGCAGGCTCACTTAGTTACAGCCAACACTCGCCACTAGTGACCAGGACTGGCTGCAGCGTCTAAATGATTAGGTCAGTTGTGTGACAGCCGGGTGATATTCGCTTGCCATGGTAGCCAAAAGCCTCCATAGCTGCCATGTCTGTACCCCTATTACACCATGTCATAGACAGGATGTGACAGGAGATTAAAGAAAAACCTATGTATTGAAATAAAGTAATCGCATGTTCAGATTCCCTAGAGGGACTAACTGTTCCCATTTAGCATATAAAAGAAAACAAACAGTATAAACAAAATTGTCCTAATAATTATCAGTTATTTATCCCGCATAGCAAATACTGTAAAAATAAAAACCTAAGGTCAGAACAGTGTTTTTATTTTGGTCATTCTGCCTCCCAGAAATAATGGAATAATAAAGGATCAAAAAGGTCGCTCACAGCCCACATTGGTACCAATAAAAATTAGACCTTGTCCTATAAAGAACGAACCATCAAACAGCTATAACAATGAAAAAAAATATTTAAAGAAAATTGTTAAAGGGGTTTTGCCACCATGTAATGTTGACGTGGGAATCTCCAAAATGGGTATTTAATCACTTTTCTAAATATATGTGATTAAAAAAAGTGAAAACTCTGAGAGCTACAGCATTTCTCATTCCCCCTTTGTTACCTCAAAACTTTCCCTAGTCACGACCCAGGAGCTGACAGGCCGCGCTTGCGTAAAACACTTCTTATCTGATGACAGGGAAAATTAATGAGCTTTTAAGGCACCGGGTAAGACAGTGCAGTCTGAGGCTGTGTCTTGCTGTATTGAGAATCCACTGTTGTACTGTTTATTATTTCACTTAAGTTTTGAGACGCTCCCTTGGATTCCTCACTCACCCCCTCCCTCTCTCCCCTGCAGCTTCATGACTCAGCGTGATTTGTATATATTCTGCTCCCGTGCTGACAGCAGGTAGGTAACTGGCGTCATGGCAAATCCCCTTTAAGTAAAGCTAGATTTTCAAAAAAGTTTTTAAAAAAGTAGCAAAACCAAATAAAAACTACCGTATATATATTGTTATTGCTGGAATCACACTAACCCGAAGATTATAGATATCATGTCATTTAAACTAAACGGTGAGCTCCATAAATACAAAATCCACACAAAAATGAAGAATTTTTTTTTTTTTTACCACTAACCCTCCTCTCCATTAGTACATTATAAGGGTGCTTTCACACAAAGCGATTTTTGGGGTGTATTCTTTTTCAGAAATGTACAGCGTTAATTGCTGTACATTTCTGCACAAAAAAAAACCGCATCAAAAACCATGTGAAAGCACCCTAAGTACACCTTGTCCTGCAAAGCCTTCACACATCCATGTAGGCCACATCTGAATAGCATTGCAGGAGGTGGGAGCCAGGCTGAATGAGTCCACCCCTCTGCCCATTCAGGACTGCCCATTTTTGGAAGGGAAGTTAAAGGGGTTTTGCCAAGAAGTGAAGTTCCTTACCTCTTATCTGCTCAGATGAGAAGATAAACAAAGCATGAAGGGCTGCAGGCGGGAAAGGGAGGGGGTTAAGCAGAGCCAAGAAGCAGGGAGCATCTCTAATGTTGACTCAAATAATAACATTACAACCAGTGGATTCTCTATACAGCAGACAGCCTCATACACTGCACTTTTCTCCCCAGCCCCTTGCAAGCTCGTTCATGTTCTCTGTCATCAGATAAGAAGTGCAAACACGGCCAGATCAGCACCCGCAGTGTCCTGGTCGTGTCTAATGTAAACTTTCAGGAAACTAAGGGCATCTGATTAAGGCTGTAGCTCTCAGAGGCTTAAAGGGGTGTTATCGTTTCAATAAATGGCTTTCAGAATAAGGGGGCAGTGAAAACAAACAACTTTGCAATTGGATGTCATTTGCAAAGCTGTCTCGTTTTCTCTGTCTCCCTTATTCTCTGTTTCTGTAAACAAACTTGCCTTGTCTGGGTCTAATCCTACCCCTCTCTGTTCATTGGGTGCCGGCTCTTTCAATTAGCATTCTGTGCGGCCCCTGGGTCTAAATCGCGAGCGCGCATACCTGCGCATGCTCCCTGAGGACTGCCGGCTCTTTCGTCTCCCTGCTTTTTTTTTCTGTATTAAAGACGTTCCAGGCATGCTCAGTAGCACGGAATGTGCTTGAGATGTGATCTCATTCCTCTCACTGTCAGGGAGACTTTGCAGTGAGCGGTCAGGGACCAGAGAGTGAGGGGTCATCTCCAGAGCATCAGTGTTATTTATATTGGTATGCGGGCAGTTCTTCTTCAGTTTAAATAAGAATGACTAGTGACTAGTGAGAGCACAGACACTGAGTTGGATTCGTATGCACACAGACAAGGGAGGTGGAAGAGCCAGGCTGTGCTGTCACCTCCCTCTGATGTTAAACAAACACTAGACTCATGAACGAGCACAGAAAGGGAAGGGAGGGGGATGATGTCATCCCCCTGCAGAAAAGAAACACCCAGATGGGAGGGGAAGAAACTCCCCTGCATTCCAGGAAATGAGATTTAGAAAGATCTCAGAAAGAGCCGAACGAAGGAAGCGATAAATCCCCTTTAACTTTTTGTAATCACATATATTTAGAAAAGTGATTAAATACCCATTTTGGAGGATCCCACGTTAACATTACATCGTGGCAACACCCCTTTAACATAGGCCATAGCCCACATGTTGGACACGCCTGATGTAGGCAGACAAGGAAAAAAAAAAGTTATGGCTCATGGAAGGCAGGAAGGAGAAAACAAAAGTTGAATCTGAAAATAGCTGCGTCCTTATGGGGTTAAACATGAAGCAAAGGTGAATAAAGACTATTACCAGATACAATTTTATTCAGGTTTTGATTCATTTCAGAGTAAGGTCTTGTCTCCACAGCACTGGTTTTTGGTAGGATTTTTAAGCGGATTCAGTATTCAGATTACTGATTGTAGACCAGTCCCCATAGATCGCAATAGAAAATCCGAGCTGTAGTCTACACAGTTTGGATTTTCTATTGTCAGATTTTGAAACCGCTGGCCTCAAAAACAACTTGGAACAGGTTCTATAATCCAACATATTACGGCGGATTCTATTACAGCGCAATGTTAATGACAGGGCTGTGGAGTCAGTAAGCCAAAGCTAAAGCTCCGACTCCTCAATTTCCCAAAGCTCCGACTCCTCAATTTCCCAAAGCTCCGACTCCTCAATTTCCCAAAGCTCCGACTCCTCAATTTCCCAAAGCTCCGACTCCTCATTTCCCAAAGCTCCGACTCCTCAATTTTCCCAAAGCTCCGACTCCTCAATTTCCCAAAGCTCCGACTCCTCAATTTTCCCAAAGCTCCGACTCCTCAATTTCCCAAAGCTCCGACTCCTCAATTTCCCAAAGCTCCGACTCCTCAATTTTCCCAAAGCTCCGACTCCTCAATTTCCCAAAGCTCCGACTCCTCAATTTCCCAAAGCTCCGACTCCTCAATTTCCCAAAGCTCCGAATCCTAAATATCCCAAAGCTCCGCCACCTCAATTTACCAAAGCTCCGACTCCTCAATTTCCCAAAGCTCCGACTCCTCAATTTCCCATAGCTCCGACACCTCAATTTCCCAAAGCACCGAAACCTCAATTGCGCAAAGCTCCGACTCCCCAATTTCCCAAAGCTCCGACTCCTCAATTTCCCAAAGCTCCGACTCCTCAATTTCCCAAAGCTCCGACTCCTCAATTTCCCAAAGCTCCGACTCCTCAATTTCCCAAAGCTCCGACTCCTCAATTTCCCAAAGCTCCGACTCCTCAATTTCCCAAAGCTCCGACTCCTCAATTTCCCAAAGCTCCGACTCCTCAATTTCCCAAAGCTCCGACTCCTCAATTTCCCAAAGCTCCGACTCCTCAATTTCCCAAAGCTCCGACTCCTCAATTTCCCACAGCTCCGACTCCACAATGTCCCAAAGCTCCGACTCCTCAATTTCCCAAAGCTCCGACTCCTCAATTTCCCAAAGCTCCGACTCCTCAATTTCCCAAAGCTCCGACTCCTCAATTTCCCAAAGCTCCGACTCCTCAATTTCCCAAAGCTCCGACTCCTCAATCTCCCAAAACCTCCGACTCCTCAATCTCCCAAAGCTCCGACTCCTCATTTCCCAAAGCTCCGACTCCTCAATTTCCCAAAGCTCCGACTCCTCAATTTCCCAAAGCTCCGACTCCTCAATTTCCCAAAGCTCAGACTCCTCAATTTCCCAAAGCTCCGACTCCTCAATTTCCCAAAGCTCCGACTCCTCAATTTCCCAAAGCTCCGACTCCTCAATTTCCCAAAGCTCCGACTCCTCAATTTCCCAAAGCTCCGACTCCTCAATTTCCCAAAGCTCCGACTCCTCAATTTCCCAAAGCTCCGACTCCTCAATTTCCCAAAGCTCCGACTCCTCAATTTCCCAAAGCTCCGACTCCTCAATTTCCCAAAGCTCCGACTCCTCAATTTCCCAAAGCTCCGACTCCTCAATTTCCCAAAGCTCCGACTCCTCAATTTCCCAAAGCTCCGACTCCTCAATTTCCCAAAGCTCCGACTCCTCAATTTCCCAAAGCTCCGACACCGACTCCTCAATTTCCCAAAGCTCCGACACCGACACCGACTCCTCAATTTCCCAAAGCTCCGACACCGACTCCTCAATTTCCCAAAGCTCCGACACCGACTCCTCAATTTCCCAAAGCTCCGACACCGACTCCTCAATTTCCCAAAGCTCCGACACCGACTCCTCAATTTCCCAAAGCTCCGACACCGACTCCTCAATTTCCCAAAGCTCCGACACCGACTCCTCAATTTCCCAAAGCTCCGACACCGACTCCTCAATTTCCCAAAGCTCCGACACCGACTCCTCAATTTCCCAAAGCTCCGACACCGACTCCTCAATTTCCCAAAGCTCCGACACCGACTCCTCAATTTCCCAAACGCTGACACCGACTCCCTTATACATGGCGCATGTTTAAGTGATAACTTTACTGTAGTAAAATGGTATCAGGCCGTTTATCACCTTATGATACAATAATCAAGCTATTTAGGTAGAACAGACACTGACAAGCAAAAGGGTAACAATGTTTAGAACTTTGACTTTCAGGCTCCATATCTCACCATCCAATACAGCTTTGAATGTGAGACTACTATCATTTTATAGACAATCATCTTAGCTATCTTATACATAAATTTGACTTGCAAGTATTTAACATGTGCTTAGTTACGCAGAATTGTTCATATAACTGCATTGTTACTGTTCTGCTCTTTAAAAATGTTTTTTATTATTTTGTTATTTTTTGGTGAATCCACCTTTGGCTTTCAGCAGTGCCCGATTCCTTCTGGGCTCTGGATCAGATTCAAGAATGTCTCGATCGAAATCTGATCCCAGGTCTCTTCTACACGTTCCCAATGTTGGTGCATAATGGATTTGGATACGAATACTGTTTTCTTCAACTCCACCCACAAGTGTTGGATTGGGTTGAGGTCTGAGGATTGTGGAGGCCAATACAGCAACTCTACTTCATTACTGAATCATTTCTTCGCCAAACTCAGCGTATGCTTTGGGTTGTTGTCCTGCTGGACACTATGTCGTCCTTTTCATAACCATAGTACTCGTGTGTATGAAGTAACTCATCTTGTAGGACACTCATGTATAGCTCAGCATTGAGGTTCCCATAGATCCTGGTCAAGTATCCAACATCTCTGGCTGTGAATCCCTATCAGGCTTCCTCCACCGAACTTGACAGCTCCTTAAATTTTTCAATCCATTGGCCACATTCCACGCTTCTTATGACAAGATGGACATGGAGGCTTCTTCCCCTTTTTTAGGGCCATCATTCCAGACTTGTGTAATGCGTGTTGCATGGTGCTTGCATGAACGTCTGTGATCTCACTATTATGACACATATGAGCCGCCTCCACTGCTGTGTTTGTTGCACCAGAACTGATAGACCTTTTAATGAACCAACTTGGCTTTTAGTTAATTTTGTGTTCTTCCAGCTGTCATGGCCTCACATGATGCGGTTTGACAATTTTTTTTTGCCAAGGGGCCACGGTCGATGAGCTGGATGCTGCTACTTCTCTTCTCTCGGGAAATATTTATGGCTGCTCCTCGATTCGAACCAGTGACCTTTTGCTTGGAAATCAACCTAATACACTGAGCTATTAGGGAATGTGAGAACAGGTTGTAATTTGTAGTACACAAGAAATAAAGATTGTTCCACCACCGAGACCAAAACAGTAACAATGCAGTTACATAACAAGAATTTGCAGAACTAAGCAGATGCTAAATAGTTGCACGCCAAATTTAGCTATGAGGTAGCCAAGATAATTTTGTATAAAATGATGTCAGTCTCACATTCAAAGCCTGAAAGTCACAAGTTAAAAACATTGTTACCCTTCTGCTTCTCAGTGCAAAATATTGGATACAACACGCTGCAGTAAGTAGGAGAAACAGTTTTCACTAAAAACGTCCTGAATAACATTTGTTCTGAGATTCCATCAGATTCTTCATAGACTTCATTATTTCCAGGCTAGAGAACGGTCTCTCTGCACTAACTTGGGTTGGGGCAAACCGGTGACCACATGGGCAACATCTCAAACAAATTCATGTATAAAGGAACTGCCTTATGCACAGACAGTCCTGATGAACGGTTGAACTCTTCTACTACTTTGAGAAAAAGTGAAAAATGTTGCTGAAATCTGTTTGCTATGGGAGCGGAATCTTAAACCTAACGGCAACATTTTGCCTGCTCCATGTCATCCAGATACTTTTCAGAGTTAAAGCTCCTCATCTGATGAGGCTGAAGATATAGCAGCAGCAGCACTGGGAAGACCCAATTCCTCTTGCTCTTGGCACTGCATTGAACTAATTGTAACAATTTATTATCTATTTTGGGAGTCAGTCCATTTTATAATGGCTCCGACTCCACCACAATGGGCATCAACTCCACAGCCCTGGTTAAAGTAGAGGCCGAAATCCGACCGCACAAAAACCATGCAAAATAAAATACCATTGGATTCTATTATAGCATCCATCGGCATTTTACCATTGCCTTGTGGACACAGCCTTAGAGCAGTTATTTTCTGCTTGTTTATACAAGCTTCCCTGGATTACCGACCACCTCTTTCTCTTCTAACAGCCCTGGCCGTGATAGTGATATCACTCCTTGCTGTGTCTTAGCAGGATAGAGCTCACTTCTCAGTCTCTGCACCTATTTTTTACTGTGCAGTGAGAGCTCTGCAGCCTTGTGCAGTCTTGTTAGAGCGACAAAGCACATAGCTGCTGAGTGACACGTTATATTTGTATGTAAATACACAGATAACAGTATAAATGTAGAAGAATCTCAACCAGATTGTCTTGGCAGTATGTAAGATTTTCTCTCTTGCTAAACTGAACATCATGTCCTCTCTCCATCTGAAACTAAACCTCACTAAAACCGAACTTCTTGTCTTTCCACCATCTTCTAACCAACCCTACCCTGCTATTTCTCTGTGTGTGTGTGGCACCACCATAACTCCTAGGCAGCAGGCCTGATGTCTTGGGGTTATACTAGACTCTGATCTATCCTTCACCCCTATATCCAATCCCTTGCCCGCTCCTGTCATCTGCACCTCAAGAACATCTCCAAAATCCGTACTTTTCTTACTGTAGAAACAGCTCAAACTCTCATTGTTGCTCTCATTCATTCTCGTCTTGACTACTGCAACTCACTGCTTATCGGTCTCCCTCTCTGTAAACTAACCCCTCTCCAATCTAACCTGAATGCAGCAGCCAGGCTCATATTTATCTCCAGCAGCTATACTGATGCCTCAACCATGTGTCAGTAACTGCACTGGTTGCCCAATCAGTACAGGATACAACAAACTCATCACTCTCACCCACAAAGCTCTCCGCAGTGCTGCACCCCCCTACATTTCCTCTCTCATCTCTGTCTACCACCCTACCCGTGCTCTCCGCTCTGCTGATATCAGATTACATGTCTCAGTAATCCGAACCTCCCATGCCCGTCTCAAAGATTTCACACGTGCGGCGCCAATTCTCTGGAACATGCTACCGTGGACAATCAGGCACACTCACAACCCTCAGTTTTAAGAGGGCCCTAAGAACACATCTTCTCAGGCTGGCATATCAAGATCCCTAATTGCTAACCCCCACCTGCTATCAAACCTATCCGTCACTCCCAACACCAGGGCACTCACAGGCACTTATCTGTAAATAGATGTACTGTCAGGGTGGCAGGGTCATCCAACTTTTATGTAAACCACCTCCTATTTATGTAACATGGCTGGACCATTGTAAACTGAGCACTTCTTAACCTTTTGTCTCACCCATACACCATAATAGACTGTAAGCTCTTGCGAGCAGGGTCCTCTCACCTTGTGTCTCATTTGTAAGTTCTTTTAATGTGTAATGTCTGTATGTATACCCTCTAAATTGTAAAGTGCTGCGGAATATGTTGGCGCTATATTAATAAAATTTTTTAGTGATAATACTAAATATTCCTGCAGTTTCCTCTCATGACAAATACAGTTCATCCTGCTGATTCAAGTTAAAAACCACTTCATCATCAATATACTTTTAACAGGCAAAGCAGGTCATGGGGGGACCAATATCCTTGGACCTTCCCAACCTGATATTATCATAACTTCATGTACTAGAAGTGTTATCTTCGGGCCGTAACATACTGAAAGACTTACTGTGTACACTCCTTCATAGAGTTTACATGGCTGTTTGCTAAATTCATGCATTTGGTAACAGTAAACGTGGGTCAACTTTTTCCACCCACTTTGGATTGTGTCCATACACTCTAAGGGGTGAGTCCAAGAAAGAAAACCTGCAGAATAGGTCAGCTCATAGCTAGCTACGAGATCATGTTATTTAATGAGGGGGCCTGCAGCCATCCTTCCCATTCATTTGTATTGGAATTCTGAATATAGCCCAGCGAATATGCTCAGCTATAATCAGAACTCCAATGGAAATAAATAGGGAGGTTGGCTGCAAATGTCGCACTCCTATTTCTGTAACACAGTCGGCTATTAGCTAGCTACAAGCCAACCTGCAATGTGGATGTTCCTTTGGGGGAGCACCACTTTTACTGTGTTATTTATGTTACAGATATTGGTGTAAGCATACCTTCATTCTTCACAATGCTTGAGAGAGTTCCCATGAAACCGGCTTGTTTTCCTGTGATTGAAAGAACCTGAATCCTGGATTTGATACAGTCCACAGGGTATACAGCAAGCCACAGTGCAATGCCTCCACAACCGCCACTTATCATGAGGGCAACTGGACCTTGGAAGTAAAGGATATATATTACCAAATAGTATCTAGAAGAACAGACTAAGTGCTAAATGTGAAACTAGAACAATACATAAGTCAGGCAGAATCACCCCATCTGTCTGTAGTGGCTGGTGTGGGGGGTTCTCATACAGGACTCTCCAGCTAAAGTTTATGGCCAGCTTAATTCAAAAGCAAAGCCCATCAAGCAAAATCCTGTCTATGGTGCAAGTCTGATGGATCTCCTACAGCCACCAATGGGGAAAAGAAAAATCAGCAAGGCTTATCTATCCCTCTGATGGAACTGTGCACGCTCGGTGATCCAAGCATATATGTTTTGGGGAAGTCTGGCAGGATAGATGCTGGTCTATACCCAGTTCAAAAGGGAATTCCCATCTAGGACATCTATGGCATATTTGTGGCATTCTTTTGGGACCTGCACCTATCTCCATAAAGAGTTCCTCTTACCCCAACCCTCATTTGTGCTGTGGCCACAGCAATCTTAGGCTATGTTCACTCGGCTTAAACTGGGACGTATTTCACCCCGTATTTTGCGCCGTACTGCGCAAAATACGGGGTGAAATACGTCCCAGTCATTACGGTAATCCACAGTTCTCATAGAGAACTATGGATTACGTCTCCTCTCCCCGCTCGCACAATACGACGAGCGGGGAGATAAGTGACATGTCAATTGCTAGCGGCGAATACGCGCCGCTAGTAATGAATGTCTATGGGGCCGGCGGGCCTTAGGGGCGGTTTACACGGCACAAGACAAATACCGGTCGGTCTTTCATAGCGGTCCATTGAAAAGTTTGAGGCCGGTTTTACAGATGGTTTTCAAAACCGAAAACCGTCTGAGAATCCGGCCACATATCCGTGCCGTGGGGACAAGGCCTTACTGGTATAAATGTGCTCGACTGTACTCAGAACTGGCATTGAAGTGAATAGAGAAATGCAGCCGTGGCATGACTGAAACGGTAGTGGGTGGAGGGGCAGAGTGTTAAGGGTAATGAGCCCCTATTCTTCAGATAGAAGTGGGAGCTGCATCTATCAGACATATGACTATACCATAAGTGTCCAAGATGGGAGCACCCCTTTAAGGCTTGGTCCACACCTGCATCATGAATTCTGGATTTATGTTCTGTCATAGGAGCAGAAAAAAAACTGAAACTAATGTTGGCCTCAAAGCCCTTACATGACAAACACCAACGGCACCTGACAGATGCTAATGACTACAATGGGGTCCCTTGAGTTTTCATCATAGTGTCCTTCATTTTAATGGAAGAATAACACTGCACTGCAAATTTTCCATAATTTTGGACCGAATCTGTGATCTAAATGGAAACTCCAACACAATGGGGGACATGTATGAAAACTGTCTAGGTCTAAAACTTTTTGTTCCCCATAGCAACCAATCAGAGCGCCCCTTTCATGTCTTCAGAGCACTATATGAAATGAAAGGGGAGCTGTGATTGGTTGCTATGGGCAAAAACAACAAAAGTCAGTTTTCATACATGTCCCCCAATGTGTCTTCGTGTATATGACCAGGTTCACATCTATCAGAACAAAGTCGGCCTCGTTTATCAAAACGGTCTAGCAGGAAGACTTTCTTTGTTGCCCATAGCAACCAATCAGAACTTAGCTTTAAATTTTCCAGAACAGTACAAGAAATGAAAGCTGGGCTCTGATTGGTTGCTATGGGCAACAGACAGCCTCAGTGCTGGACAGTTTTGATAAAGGAGTCCCATTGTTCCTATGGTAACCAATAGAAGGACCATATGGGTGATGATCTATAACGACATACTGAGTCACAAATCTAACTTGAGACACGGTCCTGCCTAGAAATGAACATTATACTGTGCTGTAATACAATGCGCACAAGTTTTATTTTACAGTTTTGTCAGACACAAAGAAACACATTGGGCCTCATTTATGAAAACGGCCTTGCTCTTAGCAACCAATTAGAGCTCAGTTTTCTTTTAGGGTATGTTCACACGGAGTAATTTCGGTGCGCATTTCGCCGCGTATTTGCGCTCTAATACAGGTGAGATGCTCGCCGAAATTACAGTAATCCATAATTCTCAAAGAACTATGGATTAAGCCTCCTCTCCCTGCTCGCACAATACAATCATATTGTATGCGCAGGGAGACAAGTGACATGTCAATTATTTGCGGCGAATATGTGCCGTTAGTAATGAATGTCAATGGGGCCGGCCCCGCGCCACGGAAGTACGTGTGTATCAGTGCGAGCTCCGAAAGACACAATGTACTGTACGCGCCGCAGTACACCGTGTGAACATAGCCTAAGACTGTCCTTGTTGCTCATAGCAACCAATTAAAGCTCAGTTTTCTTTTACCGCTGTACAAAAATTTTGTAAAAATACCTCAGAGTTTTGCATCCAGTCTGCTGAAAAATGGCATATGGTAGCCAGATTTCAGCTGCGTATATTGGGAAAATCTAGGCCCCCAATCAATTTATTATTGGAGGAGATGAAACCGTTTACCACTCCACATGAGTAATCTAGATTATTATTATTAAGTATTTTAAAGCGCCATTGACTCCAGGGCGCTGTACATTCAAGGGGGTCACACACACAACATAAGTCAAACGAGTACAATGATAAGTGATTAATGACAATTGGTACGACAGAGGGAGAGAGGACCCTACCCGCGAGGGCTTACAATCTACAAGGAGGGGGAAAGAGACAGGAGGTGAGGGGCAGACATGTTTGAGGAGGAAGTAGTGACAACAAGGTTAGTGTAGGTTATAGGCAAGCCTGAAGAAATGGGTTTTCAGGTTGCTTTTGAAGCTGGTGAAAGTGGAGGAGAGTCTGATGTGTTGGGGCAGTGAGTTCCAGAGTGTGGGTGAAGCACGGGAGAAGTCTTGGAGACGGTTGTGTGAGGAGCTGATAAGGGAAGAGCAGAGGAGACGGTCCTGAGATGAGCGGAGATTGCGAAGAGAAGCTGAGCTCTGTGATATATAGGGTTATATGATAGAGGGGAGAAGTTCTTCATTAGTACTATCTACAGTAGGGTAGCCCTTAGCACGAGGTGAAAAAATGAAAGTGATTAATTGAAATGTCTCGCCCCCTGAAGTTGTTCCACTTATTTTACAGGAGAATGTGTGTAAATTGTTTTTGACAGCATTTACAGACGGACCTTAGTGGAATCACTGGAACTAATTCGCAATTTTTGAAAACGCAAGGGCCACGTGTAAATACTGTCCTATTGCAAAAACAATTTACTCGCATTCTCCTCTTCACATGTGGAACAACTTCAGGGGGTGAAACATTTGAATTAACCACTTTCATTTTTTCACCTCGTGCTAAGGGCCACCCAAATGTGGACCCCAGAAGTCAACTCTAAATGTTATCCAAAATTTAAACACAATTTACAATTTTTTTTTTCACAAAAATTTTTTCTCATCAGGTGGTACAGCTTGAAGGGATGACAATTGGAAATGTTAAACTTTCATTATTAAGAGCCATCCTAATATACACAGATAATGAAATAAAAATATTGTTTCTCAACATATTTGTCACATTTGCATTGACTTCTATAGTTCTTTGTAAACAAATATTGTTATAAATGGAACAATATTCTTATTTAGTAACCACTAATTGACAATTCATGTAACCATGCCTTAACACACAGCCGCTCTTTAGCTGTTTAAGGCCGTGTTCACACGGCTTATTCCCGATGGATTTGTGCGCCGTATTGAGCGCACAAATCCGCCGTGAATAAGGGGCGGGACGGGGGCGACAGTGGCTGGGGAGACAGCCACTCCGCCTCCAAGACAATGCTTGTACCCAGAGTCACCGCTGCCAAATAAAAATTTCAATGTCACTTTTCCACAACTCATCAGGCGGTCAGCCGAAGGGAGACACGGATTAACTGTTCTCATAAGAGCCATCGAATATACCGTAAAAATTTCTTGCCTTGCGATTGGACTCAGTCTGAACAAGTTAAATGGCAATTCTAGTAACGGCCAATTACGATTCATGAACAAGCCTTGAACCAGGCTGCTAACACCTACTTATAACAACTACTTACCAAGCTCATCCTTTGACTTCAAATCCGAAGCAAAAAAAGATCTGCTCAACTCATAGCCACCAAAGAACAAGAAATATCCCGGCATTTCTCTGCAGATTGTGCTGGTCAGACCTTGATAGAAGCCCACGGGACCTTCACGTTGTACAATGCCTTTCACCACTGACCACACCGTACTGACACAAGAAGACACATTACATACAAGATGGAAACATCCTGAACAAAAAAAAAAAAAAAAAAAAAAAAAAAAAAGAAGATACTTAAAAGGGACACGGACACCAAAAACT
Source organism: Phyllomedusa bahiana (assembly GCA_025379985.1). Lineage (NCBI taxonomy): Eukaryota > Metazoa > Chordata > Amphibia > Anura > Hylidae > Phyllomedusa > Phyllomedusa bahiana. Next base: position 36,006 of record JAODAL010018770.1, read on the forward strand.
ATTTTTTTTTTTTTTAGATATGGACAAGCAATGTGTGAATATTACATGTTATTTTTTGGTAACATTGTGTGGTTGTTTTTTTATGATCATTTTTAAAAGTTCCTCTATGAACATGGTTTCTTGATTTGTGTCTCTGACTTCTCCTCTGTGAGCTCGGATAGCACAGCAGTGAGGATTGCCTGGTGGTTCTCTTCCAGGCCAACTAGGGGCTGAGAAGTGTCAGTGTTAGGGTATGTTCACACGATGTACTGCGGCACATAAAGTACATTGTGTGTTTTGTGAGCTTGCGCGTACTCCCGCGGTGCGAGGGGGCCAGCAGCCCACCGGTCCCATTGACAATCATTACTCACGGCGCGTATTCGCCGTGAATAATTGACGTCACTTATCTCCCCGCTCGTACAATATGATCGTATTGTACGTGCGGGGAGCGGAGGCGTAATCCATAGTTCTCTATGAGAGCTATGGATTACCGTAATTTCCACGGGCATCTCACCCATATTAGAGTGCAAATATGCGGCAAAATTACGCCATGTGAACATACCCTTATCACCAGGACCTGATAAATGTGAAGAAAGCTGGAGACCTTCCAGTGCAATAAAAATTATCCATTATCCTTTCATGTATTGCTCTTATCAATGCCCTGTTGCTCTAGTCTGATATTTTTCTAGGCCTGCCCACAGAATAGGCCTGCCATGCAGGATTTTTATCTCTTACTATTACAGCTAGAGAAGTGAAAGATTTTATAAGTAATTTTTCATAGCACAAGACTGCGGATATATAAAAAAAAAAAAAAAAAAAAAGCCAAAAATTCTAATAAAAATATTTTTTCAGAGAACTGATTATAACAAACATATCCTTTTTTAAGGGGGTGTCCCTTTGAGGTGACCCTCTAACAGAGTATTGAAAAGGCAACACCATTTTATTTTACTGGCAGGGCTTCCGCAGTCTCATGCTATGGACATCCTGCCCTTATGTGTCCACCATTTGTCTGATGGGCGAGCGCTTATTATGTCATGGTGTCTGTCCTGAACCTCCCCTGTACAAGTTTCCAGACCAAGGACCTGCACCAATATGCTTTTCAGAGGACCACTTGCATCATCATCATCTAGGGTTTCCTTTAAATATATATATTTTTTTAAAATTTTATTTTCACTAGGTCACCCGTGATTACGTTAGAGAATTTCCTGGGGTGCATCGGAAGATTTAATTTTTAGCAACATGGCCTACAAAGATCGTGTGACAAAGTCTATTCATTAAAGAGGTAGCTTAGCAGCTTTTAGCGGCGATTGAGAATTAAATGGCCACTTAGGGGCTGTTTACACGGCAGTGGACAAATACCGGCCGGTTCGCCGGACGGTATTTGTCCAGTTTTGCGCCCGTCCCCACGGCCGCGGGGGGGGGATGGGGTGGGGGCGGCTTTTCTCCCCCCCTCCCATAGAGATGCACATGTTCCGTCCGGAAACCGGACGGAAGATTGTGCATGTTCAATGTTTTGTCGCCGGCGACAAAACCCGTGCAGTGGGGACTGCTGCACGGGTTTTCCATAGAGCATAATTGTGCCTATTTTCAGCCGGTTTTTCAGGCGGTCTGAAAAACCGCAAACCGTCTGAAAAACCGTCCGAAAACCCGTGCAGTGGGGACATGCCCTTACTGTACATAAATGTATACCACCCATTTTAAACAGGTTGCTATGGGTGACACAATCCAATATTGTCAGCACACTGCAAGCACTAAACATAATCAAAAACATCATAAGAACGTTTCTGCTACTTTGAATACATGAAAGTTTACATTTTTATCAAAACTGTATAAGCCCACCCACCATCGGCAAGGCGACCTCATTCCTATGTTTTTTTTTGTGCTAGTAGTGTGCTGCTGAAATTGGATTATGTTTGTATTTAACTGCTACATCAGCCTGCACCTATGCTCATTTTTTTATTTATTTTTTAACTTTTTGGATGTGCAGACCAAATATTGTTTTTTTACTCTGTTGGTATGAAGAGTGGCTGCCCCCACTTTGGCATGTGAAAATTGCCTCTGAACTGTGACAGCCATCAACAGTAGACCTAATGACTTTTGGAGACCTAGTAAAAGCAGTATATCCCCATCAGTTTGCTAACTTCGAACTTACTTTTGTCCATGCGTTATCTTGCCAGACACCTGGAGCTCATGCATGGCCTGCAGTCGACATTTCACCAGCTCTGTTGGGCACAGAACCAAGGCAGCAAAAATACTAGCAAATGAGCCTGCAGCCGCATTCTGGAGATCACTGCAAACAATCATACACAGAGGATGAGACAGTCAAAGGTTACATGAATGGGTCATACTAAGTGGCTAGAGCAGCACGAAGATGACACATGAGGTGCTGCTTTATACACCCATGTCACTCTCAGGTTAACCTTGGTTCCTCTATGTCCTTCAGACACAAGTCCTTAGCACGTTCACCTCAAGCAAGAGCGCCAAACCAGCGATCTGATGAAAGATGACTGGTTCAGCTGATATCTCTTGTCATGTCTAAAGGCTCTTTAAAGGGGTTGTTCAGTTAAAAAAAAAAAAAAATCAAATCGTAAGCTGCAGATGGCCAAATAGAAAAAAATGAAACTCCTTCCTCCAGTCCCCGGTTCCAGCACTGCGTCTCTCTGGTCTTCGTGTACAGTTTTCTACTTCCGAACAGGGACACCATTGCTGCAGACGCTGATTGGCTGCAACAGTTACATGATCGCTTACAACACTGTTCAGAAGTGAACAGCTCTGAGCGGTGATGTACATAGAGGCGCATGACCACTACAACCAATTAGCAGCTGCAGCAGAAGTAGAAGACATTAAACACAAAAGAGGAGAAACCCATCGCTGGAACCGAGGACCAGATGAAGGGGAGTGCAGGGTGTTTTCTTTTTTATTTGACCCCCTGCAGCTTAATACTTGATTTTTAAGGAACTGGGCGACCGCTTTAACGGGTTGGAAATTGACATACAGGATAGTTTACTATATGTAGCAGGGGAGAGACAGTTGTCTTTCTTCTGTAGGAGAGATAACTTGCATACTGCACTTTTTCCCAGGGGGTACTGCATGTAAGACTCCTTACACCTGCTGTGTCTATGGAAGGAGAGCAAGTACCCTGTCAAGAACCACCTTCATTTCAAAAACATTTCCCAAATATGTTCATTAATCATGTGACTATAAAAATGTTCATGCGTGCCCTCATCATATCCTGCCCAGACTATTGTCCAGAAAAAAAACCTGTATGTTAAATGAAAATGTCTATTACAATAGGACCCTTTGGGTAAAAAAATACTGTTGTATATACCACAGGCATCCATTTAAGAGGACCTGTGACAACTCCTGACCTGTCTGTTTTACTAAATTTGTGTGTTCCCCGTGAAACAACAATTCTGGAGCATCTTCTCTTATAACTCTGTGTTGTTCCTCTGTTATTCCTTCTATACATGTATTACTGAATCAGTCAGATGGGTGTTACTATTCCAGTTATCAAAGGGGTTTGGACTATGTCATACTGTGCAAGTCACACCCTAAATTGGTAACACCCACCTGACAGATTCAATAAAAAATGCCTAAAAGAAGCAGCACAACACAGAGTTATAAGCAAAGATGCTCCAGAATCATTATATCAGAGGGAAGACAAGGATTTACTAAACAGATCTGTCAGGATCAGCCATAAGTCGTCTTTTCAAAAGGTAGCTCAGTGGCTTTCAGCTGGCTGGGGGCTACTAATGGTCACCAAGTGTCAGCTACTTCCTGAGAATTACCCAGGGAAGGCAGCGTGGACATTTATCTAAGCCTTCATTAGCTTCACTGTCAAACACTTACGTGGTGCAGGACTGTACTCATGTGGCGTTATGTCATTTCACAGGAACACCAACCAACTAATGTTGCCAGTGTTGTAATATCTGGACATACATAAAATCTGTAAAGTCACCCATTGAGTCAGAACAACCATGCAACGTTATTTGTGCAAGTACCTAAAATGGGGACAAACCTGTCTACAGACCATCTACTTTTCTATATTAGTTACCTGTATAATATACTGTGCTAAACTGTTCCACTTACCTGAGTGTTTTATTGTCCTCTAAGCCAGCAATCTTCCTGACAACTCTCTGACAGAAGCCATAGCTCATAAAGAGCACAGAGTTTTCAGCTATATTGGCCAGAAGCGCTGGGCTGGTCCCTTTGTAGAAGCCTCTGAACCCCACTTGTTTGTAGGTCTTCACTGCACAGTCTGTAAGGCCTCTGTACATATTAGGGAACGTCTGCATTTTCACCTTGGCGGTGTCGAACGGCTGTCCGGTCAGGACGCATGCTGTCCCACCTGAAATTAAGGATTATTAATAAATCAATACAACGTGACACAAAACATGCTCCTTGGCTCAAAGGCAAATAGCATGACTGATTTCTTAATAAAATGTTCACCTCTAATAAACCTATAGGAACTTGCATGGTTGTCTGGTTAATGTATGCATTATTTTGACAGGATATGACTGTTCTGTAAAAAAAAGAAAAACGCATGTTCTCTTTTTACCTTGGATCCAGTGCTGCACGGTCCTCACCCGCCGCTGGTCTTCTGTTTACTTCTTGCTTCCTCCAAATGGGAGGTCACTGCTGCAGCCGCCGATTGGCTGCACAAGTCATGTGCCACTGTCTAAATTAGCCATTTGAAGCGCTTACATCTGAACGGTGATGTCATCAGTGCAGCTGCCGATTGGCTGCACAAGTCATGTGCCACTGTCTGACTATACCATTCAGGGCACTTACATCCGAAAGCTGATGTCTGCCAATGGCCACATGACTGGTGCAATCAGCGGCTGCAGTGGTGACATCCCGTTCGGAAGAAGACTAGAAGAAAACTTCAGACCGTCGGAGTGAGGACAGTGCAGAGCAGGATCCGTGGTGAGAGGAGTAGACTTTTTTTTTAATACAGCAGTATCCTAATATACAAAAAAAAAAAAAAAAATGAAAATGGACAACTCCTTTAACAAACAATTCCCAAACATACTGGGACACATTTATTAAGGTAATTGCACCAGTATCCTGGCAACAATTTACGCCAAAAATAGTGGCGTAAATTTATTGTGTGCTTTAGATAGTTTATAGACACTTGTGTGCCTTGTCTGACAAAAGGGGTATGGCCTCGGTAAAAGGGGTGCATCTTAGTGGAATGAGGTGTGGCTTAGCATGTAAAGCTTCAAATTTTGCTTCAATTAGTGGCCTAAAGGAAGCCAACTAACCGAATGTGTAAACTCCTCTCCAAAGTGACATACATCGGGTTTCTATTTTGCGCATGCGCACACGGTATTTATAGACGCCGGCTGCCTGTGTGCAATGCAGCACTCTCTTTGATCCATAACGATCTATGGACGGATTTTCTTCTTTCTACATGTGCCAGCAGGTAATTATGTGTAGTAACACTATGGATAGCATATGTTGATTATATTTGCTCAGGATTTTCTAACTTTTTATTAAATTCATAACATAAATGGTGCCTACTTTCTAGTAGCCAGCTATAGCTGCACCTGCTCTACTATAACCACATAGTAGGTCATTATAATTTACTGCTTTATTGTGACCAGTTTTGTCATTGCTGTCCTATATACATTTGGTTCTATTGTATAGTGATCCAACTTATCTAAATACATTAAATATGGATGTTGGATTTATTTGATTATAAGATTTTAGAAAGTTCCATCTTGTATGCACATATCGACATCTCATGGGTCTCATCACAAATATCCGTTGTGTATGCGATTTAGATTTTTTATATAGTTAAATGTTATATTTGATTATAATCTTTTTTTTATGTATAATTTTGTATATATTTGTCTTTTTTTGTGTTTTTCTTGGTTCCTTTTTGCCAATATATTGAGGTAGAAGGTGTTCATTTGTATTTGATTTTAATTTTTCGTGATTTTTTTTTATTCTTAGCAACTCCCTTTAAAAAGGTCACCAGACCGAAAACTTTTGAATTGGAAGTCGCTTACCTTATAAACGTTGCATGAAGAAAAATAAAGAGAATTTTCTGCTTAAGAATTTTTGTCTTACATGATTTGTGTGTGTGCAATTAACAGATATTGATAAACTTCGGGCATGTGCACACGGTGTAATCCCGTTGTATAGTGGCGCGTGCTGTGCTCGCCGCTATATGTCGGGTGTTTTAGAAGTATGCAAAAGCGCTCTATGCCAGCCTCCACTCATTTCTCTCTTCCAGCGTGTCCTGTGCACCAGGGAATACACTTTAAAATCATAGCGCTCAGTGAATGCTATGATTTTACCATAGTTGCGAGGTGCACTTTGGGCAAACAGCAGTGCTCACAAATACGCTAAGTGAACCTATGCTTAGACTAGACAGAAATGAATACCAGTTACCTTCTCCTTAGAGCCTGCTACATAGATGTAAATGTAGTTTAGCATAAAATGTTAATATATAACTAAAACAATTTTAATTTCTTAAATACTTAAAAACTGAACCAGGACAACAGAAATATTTGATTACCGTATTGGTGGGCCCACTATAACGGCAGGCCAGAGATGTGGATCTACTGGACCACCGCAAGTGGTGGTATAAGCAACGCCAGGGAGCAGAACTAAGTAGGTCCGGTATTCGCCAGAGTCCTCCCGCAAGGCAGATTGGACTTGCTGCGGTGGAACACTACCAGGTCGCTACCCCTGAAATGACTTGCTTGCAGCCAAGGTGCAGTGTGGCACAAAATTGCGAAGCAAGCACGTGGTCAGGGACAAGCAGGAAAGTCAGGATAGGCGGCAAAGTTCGTAGTTGAGGGACGGAGGCTAACGGTACGGTATACGGAATAAGCAATACAACAGGAACGCTTCCTCTCAAGGCTCTAAGGCACTATCGATTCAGCATGGAATCACATGCCAGGACTTAATATGGTCAATGTGACAGCAAATCACAGGTGCGCAGGCACTTTAACTGTAGTGCCTCGCGCGCGCCTGGCAAGCATCTGGAGCGAAGTGAGGTGAGTATAGGATGGGCCTGCGAGTGCTCCCTGGCACATGGGTCACGGGAGCACCCGTTGCAATTACCAAAAAGTGAATCGTATGGAAATAATCTTGATGTAGAGATTATAACACTGAATTCTGTAGACTCACCTGCAGCTCCGGCTGTGAGATCTATGGCAGCTTGGAGGGCCGGATCTGGAGCCATCTTAGCCTGATTTTATCTAATCAGAAAAAACAATGATATATCAAGACTTATACTGAGAAAATGATGACATGGGTGGACAAATAAGTGGTAAGCGTCTTTACAACAATTCTATTGCAGGATAAATATAGAGACTATGGAAAGAAAACTTGCGCCCCCCCTATACTGGAGGTGGCTTACACTCCTACAATGCTCCTTCCAAGATAGGAGGATCTGGCAAATGGTCAATCCCCACCTCATTTTCCTTGTGTAGGTAATAACATTATGGCCGATTCCTCCATCAATTGTTAGAAAATGCTGTACATGTAAAGGGTGACACCAGGCAGAAGGATGGGGCCAACATTATTAAGTGCCCCCTTCCCCACATGCGCCCTCAGATACCAGGGCTGCCTGAAGAGTAAACCCGTCTTTCTTCATTTTTGGGCCTACGAAGGTATCCCCAAATTTTTGGAAAAGGTACCCGAATCCGGTGGTGGAACCACTTTTGGGAAAAATAAGTTGTTTTTAGATGGTTTGCTCTTCTTACTGTTCTTATACACTTGATATATCTACCACACTTTGGGGTTTCGGACAAAAAAATTTAAACTGTGGGTATAAAGAAAACAGTTCAAAAGAGATCTTTTTCACAGAAACCTGCTGGGGAGGCCTAAAACATGTGAAGATGCAGGGAGATTATTTTAAAGATGTGTTCCAAACCCCATGTTTTCTATAGGATATGCATCAAGTCAAATAATGTGGACCCAAACTTCTGAAACCCCACCTGGCCAGAAAGGGGCCCCCTGCCCATCAGAATAAAAGGGGGTCGGGTTGAAAACCCGCCTCCCATCTGTTTAGGGGAGTTCGGAAAGTACAGGTGCTTTGTTTTGTTCGGCTCTGCTCAAAACCTCATAGAACGAAGGGAAAGGTTATGCGCAAGTGTAGCTGCCTTCAATCTGACCCACTTCAATAGGGAAACCCCCGGGGTGGGCCCCGTAAATCATATCCTAACGAAATACCATCAAAGTCTATGGTGGGAACTCCCTTTTAAATCAAATCTGATTCCCAAATGCCTGTCAACTTTGTGAGGACATAGAACAGCTGGATTTATCCATGACTAGATTGAAGTAGCAGGCATAAAAAGATCAATAGGTTTCTTAGGCTTTATTATACTATAGTACATGCGTGACTGTGCAGTGACCGGAGGCCCCAAGATTGCTATACAAAGTAACTGTCAGTATGGTATGCGGCTTGCAAAGTGATATATAGCGCTCAGAAGAAAAATGTAATCTCTAAAAAACTTGCTATTCTGGGTCCCACGTAAACCCTGTAACAAGTATCTATACACCCCAAAAAGCCAAACATGAATTTCGTTTTTTCTCTGATAAAAAGCACTGTTGCAGGGGAAATCAGGCAGCAAATGAACAGGCAGTTTTTAACCCCTTAACACTACAGCAATTTTTTTCCTCGATTTAGTCTTTTTCTTTCTGGCTTTCAAAAGCCATAACTTTTATTTTCCCCATTTACATAAAACTACGAGGGCTTCTTTTCTTTGTGAAACAAGATGTACTTTTTAATGGTACCAGTTAATGGACTGAGAAACCTTCCCACAAAATTATTTGTAGAGTGGAACGTGATAAAAAAAAAATGCAATTGTGCCATTTTTGCAGGTCAGGATGATTCCAGTGATAACAAATTTGTAGAGATTTCATTATGCTTTAGAAATTTTTCCACTTTTTAAATTTGCACTGCAGTGCTATTTTCTGCCACCAATACATTTTTAGTTTTTCAGTCTATGTTCGAGTGAGGGCTCATATTTTGTTAGCTGAAGTATAGTTTTTACTGGTCCCATTTTTAATGCATACGACTTTTTGATCACTTTTTATTTACATTTTTGACAAAACCTCCCCACACAATTTTGGCACTGAGAATTTGAGGTTCTGTTTTTTGATGTATTTGGATCCATGTTTCAGACCATAAATGGACCCAAACACACATCTAACCAGTGACCCAGTTCCCCCCACCCCCTTAGGGTTTGGTATTGTTTGTTTTATTTATTTTTTTATATTATTTTTTTTTTATTTTAAAGCCCCATTGATTCCGGGGCTTACATTCGAGGGGGTTCATAAAACATAAGTCAAACAAGTAAGTGATAATTAATGAATGACAATTGGCACGACAGAGGGAGAGAGGACCCTCCCCGGGGGCTTAAAATCTAAAAAGGAGGGGGAAAAAGACAAAAGGTGGGGGGCAGACATGTTTGGACGGTGTAGTGACAGCAGGGTTATTTAGGTTATAGGCAACCCTGAAGAAAGGGGTTTTTCGGGTTTGCTTTTGAAGCTGGTAAAAGTGGAGGAGAGTCTGATGTGTTGGGGCGTGAGTTCCAGAGTGGGGGTAAAGCAGGAGAGTTTTGGAGAGGTTGTGTGGGGAGCTGAAAAGGGGGAGAGCAGAGGAGAAGGCCCTGTGAGGAGCGGAGATTGCGTGAGGGGAGATTTTTGGAAAAATTAGGGCAGGAGTAGGAGGGGAGGGTTTATGGAGAGCTTGTAGGTCATGTTAGCAACTTGAAATTTTTCGCGGGGCAACGGGGAGCCGTGAAGGTTGACAGAGGGGAGGGCAGGGAGTGGGGGGAAAAAGGTGGTAAGAGGGCGGCGGGTTTGAGAATGGTTTGAAGGGGAGCAGGAGTGCTAGATGGGGGGGCCAAGAGAAGGTGTTGCAGTGTTAGGCAGGAGATGAAAGGGCATGGCCAGCATTTTTGTAGTGTCATAGTTGGGGAAGAGCGGATGGAGAGATGTTTTTCAGGTGGAGGGGGCAGGCGGGTGAGGTTTTGGATATGTGGTTTGAAAAATAGGTGGAGTCGAGGTTACCCCCAAAGGGAGCGGTTGCGGAACAGGGGAGAGGTCAGCGTTGATGAGATAGGGTCAGGGCAAGGGTTTGAGTTGGGGGTGGAAAAATGTTAGTTTGTTTTTCCACATTTAGTTTTTGGAGACGTGGGAGAGAAGGAGGAAAAAGGAAAACAGTCAGGATGGGGGGTAGAGAAGTGACATCTGGGGTGAGATGTAGAGTTGGGTATCGTCGCATCAGGTGATAATGAAAGCTGTGGGTATGAGGACCCAACCCCAAGGTGTAAAGGAGAAGGGGGAGAGGACCCAGGATGACCCCTGGGACCCGACAGAGAGAGGCGGGGGGGGGAGGTGGGCGAGAATGAGAGACGCTGAAAGTCCCATCAGGAGGTAGAGGAGATCCAGGAAAGGGCCCAAATCCGTGATGCCGAGGGGGGAGAGGGTTTGTAGCAGGAGGGGAATGGCGACGTGTCAAAGGCAGGGAAGGTTAGGGAGGAGTACGAGTAGTGGGTGAGGCTTTGGGAGTTGCTAGGTCTTGGGGACTTGGTTAGGGCGGTTTGGTTTTGGAGGGGGTGGGGTGAAAAACCCGATTTTAGCGGGTCAAGAAGAGGTTGGAGGGAGGTGGGGAGGCAGGAAGATAGACTTTCTCTCGAGGAGTTTGGAAGCAAAAGGGGGTAGTGAGTGGGGGGATGTTGGCAGAGAGGAGGGGTAAGGTTGTTTTTTTTAAGGGGTTTTTGGGTGATAGTGATGTTTTTAAACTGCTTTTTTCCTGGCCGTATTCCTGATAACCGTTAGTGATATATACTATTGATCTAGATAACCATGGTAATAGGTGCCAGGATATTTTAGCCTTTACACATGAATACTTGTAGCAGTATATATATTCAAAATGTTATGCACTTTATAGAGCTATTGGTGGGGTTATACGATTCACCAGTTATGTCATCTTGGTGATTCTCTATGTACTGTATTTTTTATATCTTTTTAATATTTTTGTAATCTATGAATAAAGATATTTTGATTAGCTATGATCATATGCTCTCGTTTTGGTTCTTTTTTTGGTAAATTGTATTGTTGGAGAGTGATCACTATATGAGAGGGGGCAAGGAAATAAATAGGCCTAGCCGGATTATGAACTGGGGTGTCCCGTATATGTGACAAATCTAACAATGTGCAGTGCGATTAGTTTCAATGTAAAACAGGCATCGGCGTTCAGACGATACGTGTTTTACATGTGTCTTTGGGATCCGTTCAAAGAATTGTCATGTCAATTCTTGATCCGTTCGACGCAGCAGGTGCCCTATTTAAAATTATAGGGTGCATTTCTACTGCAGCAAAAAGGCATCCAAACACGCAGCACACTTTGGGTACGTGTTAGATGCGAATTAAGCAGCACTTTTGAATACGTTTTTCAGATCCGAAAATGGATCCGACATCCCCTTACAGAGGGGTGTGCGTGTCACTTACTGGGGAATAGATGCCATCTGGATAAACTATCGGAAGAAGGCCAACCAGGGAGGCAGTGTGATGCTCTGGACCATGTTCTGCTGGGAAACCCTGGTCCTGGCATCATATGGACATTACCTTTACACATAACTACCTAGCTAAACATAGTTGCTGATGAATAATACCTCTGTCATGGATCCGAGCTGTTTTTGGGGCATTAGGTGGTCTTACACAAAATGAGGTTCTAAAGTCATGGTTGACCAGAATACAGGTTATACTACCATAGTGGAGTATATTATTGAGATTTGCTTTCCTAGAAGCTGATTTCTTGGAGTATGGCGGTCACCATGGCGGACTCAGAAAACCCATATATTACATGGTTGCTCATTCACTGGAGTGGGTGTCATGTAAAGTCATAGTGGTAATAGAGAGCTGATTGCTGACGTGGTGATCAGCTCATCACCAGTGAACCCATTCAACCCGCTTAATATAAGACTGTCTATTAATAGACAACCATTTTAAAGGAAACTTGTCAGCAAGATCATGTTGCTCTAGCCATGATCAGGGTGATTTAGTGACGTGTCCTGACCCTATTGAACTATATTTTTCTCTGTATTAAGTGACTGGTGTAACGAGAAGCGTCTGCTGATGTCTCCTCTCCTCTGTGTTCTTAACTAAAGCAAATGTCCTGTCAGCACCCGCAGTGCTGTGTTACAGCCTGCAGAGGAGGGCCGTGCATGCTGACAGGCCAAATGCTATGTGACCGTCAGGGTCACAGGACTGCAAAATGATTTGAGTAGATGTAAAGGGGTTGCCCATGTCCTAAAAATATAACATTCCGAGATAATATATATATATATATATATATATATATATATATATATATATATATATATATTATATAATTTTATACACAAAAAAAAAAACACTATACCGGGCCCTTTCCTCCGTCCCCCGGGTTCCAGACCCAAACTCCTAGTCTTCTGTTTACATACTGTCACTTCCAAATGGAGACATCAATGCTGATTGCCTGCAATGGTTAGGTGCCTCTACTTACATCACCATTTGGAGGGGTTCACTTCTGAACAGTGATAAGCAGAGACCTGTGACCGCTGCAGCAAATCACGAGGGACCGGAGGAAGGCGAGTATAATGTTTTTTTTTTTTAGTTAAATGGGGCCCCTGAAGCAAAATATACATTTTTTCTAGAAAATGGACAATCCCCTTTGGGGCCGCGGCACGGTCAATTCTTGACAGGGAGTTCTGTTGCGCGGCACGGTTTGCCCCCTGCCTATTAATTTGCATGGGGGCAAACCCTCTCCGCAAGCCGCGCCCCACCTGCGGCAAGACCACGCCCAGTGCCTGCGCCACAAACCCACGGTGGGAGATGCGAGTTTGCGGCGAGGGTGGGATGAGATTTGGCTGTGGTAAATGCGGCGAATGCTGCGGCCAAACACGTCATGTGAACGGGGCCTTTAGCTTTACACCTCTAGAGCTATACCTGCCAATGAAAATAGGGCCAATAAATCAACAAAGACAAAAAGGTAAGTGGTATATAACCTACAGCACCAACCACAAAAATACTTAAAACCCCGAAAAAACAAAAAAAAAAAAATATATTTTATTAAACCCAAAACTTCAGTGGGAAAAGCGATTGGGCGCACCCCTTGGGGGGCTGGTCTGCATTCACCTATTATCTAATACCATATAATTGTTGTTTATTTTTCTTTGTTAGTTGAAATTTATGTTTATTTGCTTTACTTACACACTGTGGGCTACTTTTATTTTTCTTTTCTATATTAAATGTAAATTTTTTTCTTCCATAACCCTTTTTAAGAATTTTGTATTTACATTGGGGCTTCTTTCCCACCGTCTTTTTTTTGTGTATTTTTTAAAATTTTTTTTTAAAAAAATATAATTTTATTTTTGGGGTTTGTGTTTTTTTGGGGTTGCCCCTTTAAATATGCGGCTTGGGCCCAATATTAGACTTGTGAGTTTACAAACTTCAGCGTTGAAAGGCCTTAAAGGGGGCCCACCAAAAATTAAATTTTTTGCTAAATACAGCTCCAAATTATAAAAATGTTCACACATTATAAAGAATGCTTATACCAGGGTGGACACGCAGTCTTAGTCTGGCTTCTTATGGATATTTAGATTTTTCCTATGTTGCAAATACTATTTATATTATATACACACAGGGCCAGACTCTAGGGCCGCAGTCAGCATCTATATACCAGGGGCCCCTCCAAAGCATATACCAGGGCCCCCATCACATGCTATATACCAGGGCCGCATCAGCTGCTATATACACAGGGGCCCCAGTCCCCAGCATAATTTTCCCAAAAGGGGGGCGTCAGCTTTATATACACAGGGCCCGCAAAAGGGCCCCAGTCACGTGCTATATACCCGGGGCCGCAGTCAGGGGCAAAACAGGGGCCCCAGTCAGGTGTATTTACACAGGGGGCAGTCAGCGTGCTATTACACAGGGCCGCAGTCACGTCTATTACACAGGGGGCCCCAGTTCCGTGCTATTACACAGGGGCCCCAGTCACGTTTATTACACGGGCCCCATCAGGTGCAATAACAGGGCCGCAGTCAGCGTGCTATTTACACACCGCAGTCAGGTTAATACACGGGCCCCAGTCAGCGGGGTATATAACAGGGCCGCGTCAGCTGTATATAACGGGCCGCAGTCAGCGGTAATACCACGGGCCGAGTCACGTGAAAACCGGGCCGCAGTCAGCGATCATATAACAGGGCCCCATCACGACAAAAAACACGGGCCCCAGCGCGTCTATTAAAAAAGGGGCCGCAGTCAGGGTTCTATATACAAGGGGCCCCAGTCACGTTTTTTATAACCGGGCCCCTCACGTTTATAACACAGGCCCCGTCAGCGTTCTAATACACACCCCCTCAGCGTTTAAACACGGGGCCGCAGTCAGCGTTCTATAACAAGGGCCGCATCGCGTTCTATATACCAGGGGCCCCAGTCAGGTTTTTTATAAAAGGGGCCCCCAGTCGCCTTCAAAAACGGGCCAGTCTATAGGGCCAAAGTCGTATTCTATATACAAGGGGCCCGTATGGGGCCCCAGTCACATGCATATACACAGGGCCGCAGTCAGGTGCTATAAACAGGGCCCCCATCGCGGCATATACACAGGGCCCCAGTCACGTGCTATATACACAGGGCCCCAGTCAGCGTGATATACACAGGGGCCGCATCAGGTGAAAAACCAGGGCCCCATCAGCTTCTAATACAAGGGCCCCCAGTCAGCGTGCTTATACCCCAGGGCCCATCAGCTGCTATATCACGGGGGGCAGTCAGCGGTATTCCGGGGCCCCAGTCAGCGTGCTATTACCAGGGGGCCGCAGTCAGCGTGCTATATACACAGGGCCGCAGTCGCCTTTAACACAGGGGGCGTCGCGTTCTAAACACAGGGCGCAAATCAGCGTTCTATATACACAGGGCCGCATCCGTTTTAATACACAGGGGGGCGTCAGCGCTATAACACAGGGCCCCGTACGTTTTATATACCAGGGGCCCAGTCACGTTCTATTTAAACAGGGGCCCAGTAGCGTTCATAACACAGGGGCCCCATCAGCGTGCATATCACAGGGCGCAGTAGGTGCATATCAGGGCCCAGTCAGCGTTCTATATACACGGGCCGCGTCAGCATGCTTATAAACCCGGGCCGCGTCAGCGTTCTATATTCACGGGCCGCGTAGGTTCTTAAACACAGGGGGCCCCAGTCAGCGTTCTATATACAAGGGCCCCAGTCAGGTTCTATATCACAGGCCGCAGCATTTTATATACACAGGGGGCCCGTCAGCGTTTTTACACAGGGGCCCATCAGGTTTATATACACAGGGCCCAGTCGCTTTATATACCACCGCAGCAGCGTTCTATTACCGGGGGGCGTGCGTTCTAATAAACCGGGGGCCCCGTCGCAATTAAATTTTACAGGGGCCACTTTCCACAGTCAGTATTCTATATACACAGGGCCAGACTCTAGGGCCGCAGTCAGCCTTCTATATACACAGGGCCGCAGTCAGCGTGCTATATACACAGGGCCGCAGTCAGCGGTTCCATAACAAGGGCCGCAGTCAGGTTCTAATAAACAGGGCCGCAGTCAGCGTGCTATATACACAGGGCCGCAGTCAGCGTGCTATATACACAGGGCCGCAGACAGCGAGCGATACACAGGGACGCACACAGAGTTCTATATACACAGGGCCGCAGTCAGCGTGCTATATAACAGGGCCGAAAGTCGGGTTTCCCTATATACACAGGGCCGCAGTCAGCGTTCTATATACACAGGGCCGCAGTCAGCGTTCTATATACACAGGGCCGCAGTCAGCGAGCTATATACACAGGGCCGCAGTCAGCGTTCTATATACACAGGGCCGCAGTCAGCATTCTATATACACAGGGCCACAGTCAGTATTCTATATACACAGGGCCAGTCTATAGGGCCACAGTCAGTATGCTATATACACAGGGCCAGTCTATAGGGCCGCAGTCAGTATTCTATATACACAGGGCCAGTCTATAGGGCCACAGTCAGTATTCTATATACAGGGCCACAGTCAGTATTCTATATATACGCACAGGGCCACAGTCAGTATTCTATATATACGCACAGGGCCACAGTCCGTATTCTATATACACAGGGCCACAGTCCGTATTCTATATACACAGGGCCACAGTCCGTATTCTATATACACAGGGCCACAGTCCGTATTCTATATACACAGGGCCACAGTCCGTATTCTATATACACAGGGCCACAGTCAGTATGCTATATACACAGGGACAGTCCATAGGGCTATATTCTGCATTCTATGCCCAGTACTGAGCAGGTGGCACATATGGGGTGATTCTATAGGCTGCTCCCCCTGAGGCCCAGCGCTGAGGAAGCAGCAGCAGTAGAGGGAATGGAGCTGTGACCCCGGCACGTCTGCTGGGAGGAGACACAGGGGCCCTGCCAAGGTTACAGCAGCCGGGCAGCGCTGTCAGGCGTCCCGGGCACTGCAGGGAGGGCAGCTGGCCGCGATCCAAGCCCGAGCGGCGGCCACAGCACTTACCTGGGAGCGGCGCCGGCTGCTGCCAGGAACTGCACTCCGCCGTGTTCCCCGCCTTCATCCTATAGCAGCATTTATAGCGGACAGCCCACCGCGGTGTGCGGGCACAGGGGCCTGAGAGTGACGGCAGCTGGCATCAGGGGGGCAGATCACACCTCCTGCACTGGGGCAGCCTGCACACTATGTGGTGGGGCAATGTTACCCTAACACAATGTAGGGGGCAGATCACTCACCTCATGATGCCACTTTGGCACAATGTATGAAGGCTCCATAGACCAGGGCAGAGCTCCATCCCGGATTATGGGGACATATCCTGATATATCAGGGCTGTGGAGTCGGAGTCTATTTTGCAGGAGTCGGAGTCGTCATAAAATGGACCGACTCCGACTCCCAAAATATATAATAAGTTGGTCCAGTAGTTCGATGCAAAGAGCAAGAGGAGTTGGGTCCGGCCAGTGCTACTGCTCCCATATCTTCAGCCTCATCACATGAGGAGTGTAATTGATGACATGAAGCAGGCAAAGCGCTGCCCCAGGGGAAAAGATTCTGCTCCCAGGGCAAAACAGATTTCAGCAAAATTTTTCACCTGCTTTCAAAGAGTAGAAGAGTTCAACCTATTCATCAAAACTGACTGTGGTTGAGGCAATTCCTTTATACCCTGACATTGTTAGAGATGTTGCCCCTGTGGTCACCGCTTTGGCCCCAAGTTAGTGTAGAGAGGCCGTTCTCTAGCCTGGAAATAATGAGATCAGATGTGAGGTCGTCTATGCAGGATCTGATGACGGCAATACTATTTCTCAGAACAAATTCAGAAACTTCACAAATGTTCCTGCAGTGTTTTGCATATTTACAATTTTTTTGTGTTCTAAAGTCATACCCAATTAATATATTTTATACTGACAAGCAAAATGGTAACATATGTTTTGAACTTGTGACTTTCAGGCTCCATATCTCACCATCCAACTACAGCTTGTGTACATGAGGCTACTGTAATTTTATATACAGTCATCTTCCCATCTCATACATAAATTTGACCTGCAAGTATTTAGCATCTGCTTAGTTCTGCAGATTATTTCCTGTAACTGCAGGAACTGTTTGGCACCTGAAAATCAAAATGTTAGTTTTTATTATGTTAGTATTTGGGAAATCCACCTTTGGCTTTCAACACTGCCTGAATCCTTCTGGGCCCTGGATCACATTCAAGCATATCTTGACCAAAATCTGATCCCAGGTCTCTTCTACACGTTCCCAATGTTGGTGCAGACTGGACTTGGATACAAATATAGCTTTGTCTTTAACTCTATCCACAAGTGTTCAAAAGATAAAAACATTGTTACCCTTTTGCTTGTCAGTGTCTGTTCTACCTAAATAGCTTGATTATTGTATCATAAGGTGATAAACAGCCGGATGTTACCATTTTATTACAGTAAAGTTATCACTTAAACATGCGCCATGTATAGGAGTCGGAGGTTTGGGAAATTGAGGAGTTGGAGTCGGATGTTTGGGAAATTGAGGAGTCGGAGTCGGATGTTTGGGAAATTGAGGAGTCGGAGTCGGATGTTTGGGAAATTGTGGAGTCGGGCCTTGGCTTGCTGACTCCACAGCCCTGGATATAATGCACTATATACACCAGGGCTGCAGGTGCTGTGTTTGGGAGCAGTGGCAGAATGATACAGTATTTACGGGCTGGTCTCTCTGTAGTCATGGACCAGTGTAGCCTCTGTTATGGGGGTTCATGTATAGTAGTAGATATACACTAGCACATTGCCGGGTCTGTTAGGCTTCATCTGCACAGGGCTGCTTTACAGTCAGATTTTAAAGAGAATACAGGATTTAAAATCCACAAAAATCTGACTGTTAATAATCCCATAGACCACAATGGAAAATCCAAGCTGGAGTGATAGTAAGCTAATACAATGTATGGGCCCAAGTAGTCACTACATGGATTGATATAGATGCTGACATCATTATAGGGTTTGTGTCACACCCACCTGACAATATACAAGAGCTGATCAGTCAGTAATTATATGCACATAGATGGCTGCAGACATTAGTTCATTACCTCTTAGGCTAGGTCTACACAGAACTGGTTTGTGGTCATATTTTTGGCGGATTCAGTGTCTAGAATCCGACTGTAATTAGTGCCCTGTTGACCACAATAGAAAATCCGTTGTCACAGTTCACGCCGCAGCCCCTGTCTGCTATGTCGCTGGCCCTGCACACGTTTGCTGCTGTCTCACTCCATGCCATGGTCCTTGCAGGCATGGCAGTGTCGTCTTTGCTGTGTCACTGTCCCATACAGGCTGGTCCCTGCTGTGTCCCATGTTTCTGAGTACTCACCTAGCTGTGATCCTGTCTGGGTCTGCACACACTCCCTAGGGGGGAACACCCTCCTGCTGGCCTGGATTTAAAGGGACAGTGTACCAACTACTTGTCCAATGACCTACCACCTTCCGGGATAAAAAGATCTTCCTGTCTCTGCTCCACTGGCAGTTTATTAATGGCAATATGAGTGCTATGGTATGTGGGCCAGCGCCGCCGCGGTCTGCCATTGTATCAGCCCATTACCTGCTTGGGATTCTGTTACGTGACTATGGTTATGCATGTTTGTAGCTGCCTGTCATCGTGCCACGGACTTGCCATGACCCATCACCTCTTCCAGTACCTGGTGTCCTTGTCCTGCATGCTGGCTGCCACTGCTAGTAGCCTACCATCTATGCTCACAGTGGTCCATAGGATCCACAATACCTTGGTGTTCTATGGTGTTAGTCCTAAGGGCTTGTTCACACGGTGTTTTTAGATCCATTTTGGATTTGAAAATCGCATTCAAAAACAGAGTGGCGATTGGATCCTAAATGGCTCCAACAAGCAGCTGCGTGTTTTGATGCATCAGGATCACACCCTATAGTTTTAAATAGGGCTCCTGCTGTGACATGTCAATTCTTGGAACGGATCCGAAAGACGCAATGAGACACGAATTGGCAATCACTGGTGTGAATGCCGATACCTGTTTTACATTGCGAGCAATGTAAATCACACTGCTTATTGTTAGATATGTGTTTGGGCCCGTCTAGAGGGACCCAAACATGCATCCAGGGCCGTTCCTAGGGGTGGGCAGGGCGTGCGATCGCCCGGGGGGCTGAGGCTCCGGTCACCCGAGGGGGGCGCCGCCTGACTCGCCCGCCCGGGAGGATCCCCCCTGATCTGCACGACTTTTTAAAAAAACATCGCGAAACCCAGCAGCTGCCCTGAAGGGAGGAGGGGGGACGGATCTTTTCCCGCCCCGCCTCCCCCCCTCTTTGTATCAGTGCTCCTGAGGGGCCGATACAAAAACAGGTCGCAGGGGGCGCACGGTTTCACCCCCCCCCACTGCGACGCTTGATCTTCTGGGCAGGAAAGCTCTGCCCCCGAGGGGGATCCCTGGGAGCTCGTGCGCGAAAGCGGTGGGGATAAAGTCAGGGCTGCTTAACCCGTCAGCACCCCCCCGGGACTGGGTGGGGGGACTGTGGTAAGGTGAGAAATTTTTTTTGTTTTTTTTTATAATTGCAAAAGGGGGGAATAAATGGCTACAATGGGGGAATAAATGGCTCCCAAATGGGGGCATCACTGGCTACAGGGGGGGCTTCAGGGGCTACAAGGGGGCATCACGGGGCTACAGGGGGGCCTCACTGGCTACAGGGGGCATCAATGGCTACAGGGGGCCACTACTGGCTACAATGGGGGAAACCCATTTGGCTACAAATGGGGGAATCCTGGCTACGGGGGGGCCTTACTGGCTAAAATTGGGGGCATCACGGCTAAAAAAGGGGGCATCATGGTAAATGGGGCATCACTGGCTACAATGGGGGCATAACGGGCAAAGGGGGGGGCCATAACGGTAAAAGGGGGGAAATAAACGGCAAAAAAGGGGGATCACTGGCTACAGGGGGGGCATCACTGGCTAAAAGGGGGCAACAAAGGGCTACAGGGGGAAAAAACTGGCTACAGGGGGCATAACTGGCTACAGAGGGGCATCACTGGCTACAGGGGGGCATCACGGGTCAATCGGGGCATCACGGGCTACAATCGGGGCACTACGGTTTACAGGGGGCATCTACTGGTCCCGGGGGAATCAGGATACGGGGGGGCAAAACGGGGCTAAAAGGGGGGACCCACGGCTAAAGGGGGCTTTCATTTGGCAAAACCCCCCCAGGGGGGGGCTTTTTTCTACTGACTACAGGGGGACATCTACTGGCAAAAGGGGGGAATCCCCGGGCCACGGGGGCATCACCTGGCTAAGAGGCATCACTGGTACGGGCCCCAAAAAAGGCTCGGGGGGTTTATTTCGTGGCTACAGGGGGATTTTTACATGGCTACCATATGAGTTTTCTTTAGAGGGGGGAAGTTTGTATAAAATATGGAATTGGTAAGAAGTGTTGAAAAATTTGGGATCTAAGATTTTTGTTTTTGAAATTTTTTACAGTGAAGAGTCGGGGTATCGTCATGGCGCGGGGGACAGAGGGAAAAAAGAAAGAAAAACAATCTTCAAAAGACGTCCCCGTGAGTCACAAAATTTTAAAAATTTTAACTGTAATCATTTATATATCTGCAGAGCCAGGTAAAATTTGTACCCACAACTGTATGGTCACTGAAATCCCGGTAATATGGTTTAGTATAATGGTTTGTATTCGTAAGGGTTCATTTTTGTATTACCCGGCCCACTATTTGGTGGGGGAAATATGGGGGGTCATGGTGTGGTTTTTTTTACCCCGGTCACTTTTAAGGGGTGGGGGAAAATGTGGTAAAGGTGTGGTTTTATTATTGGTCACTGTGGCTGGGGGATATGGGGTCTTTGTGGTTTTGGGATTCTGGTTTGTGTAGGGGTGTTATTGGTAACGAAATGACTATTTTTTTGGTAGTTTTAAAAGGTGCAGTTTGGGAAAGCTTTTTTTATATTCTGGTTTATGGTAAATGAAATGGGGGCGCCTTTAATTTTAGGGGGGGGGTGGGGGGGAGTGGGCGACTTTTCTTCCCCTCCCCCCTGATGAAATTTACCCTAGGAACTGCCCGTTGCATCAAAAAGGGGTATGTTCACAAAAAACCCAACTTTGCATAAATAATATCCGGGGGGGGCCCTTTCCCAACGGCTTATTTCGCTGCTCCAATCCCGCGCAGTA
Source organism: Phyllomedusa bahiana (assembly GCA_025379985.1). Lineage (NCBI taxonomy): Eukaryota > Metazoa > Chordata > Amphibia > Anura > Hylidae > Phyllomedusa > Phyllomedusa bahiana. The sequence goes on from JAODAL010018770.1 coordinate 57,679, forward strand.
ATTAGGGTTTTCCACTTTAAACTAGAAACTATGGATTCCGCGCCCCTTTCCCCGCTCGCTGAATCCGCCGGGGGGGGAGAAAGTGACATGACATTTTCCAGGCGCAATACGGGGGCCATGGATATTGCAAGTCTTTTGGGGGCCCGGGGGGGCCCGGGGCCGCCCCCTCCCCTTTTCCCCTTTAAAAAAGCCGGAATTGCAGCGCAATGGGCTCGCAATTACGGCTTAAATTAACCCTGTGAACAGGGCCCCCTAACTGTACCCTGTAAACTGACCACCCCAAAAGCGTGGGTTTGTATAGAAAATTTGCACCCCCCAGCCCTATATTTTCCCGGCCCTCATTGGTTATTTGCCTCCTTTACAACTTGTTGTTTTCACATTTTTTTTTTTCCTGTTTAAAAATCCTTTTTTTTCCAAAAAAGTTTTTTACCTCTCACATTATCCCAGTCAATATGGTTTAGGGCCTCTATAAGAAGATTAAAATTAGCCTTTCTGAATGTTTTTGTGGCCCCTCGACAAAAACTCTATTGAACGATAAATTCAAATGTATTATCTTGTGATCCGTGGGAGAAAGCAAGAGAGGGCAAAAGTCCTGTACAGTAGTTGTAGGGTGGGCCCTTCATTGGTGGACCCTTTGGCCCATGTTTTACCCCGGCTTAATTGCGGGCGTAAATTTGCCCCGCAATTACGGGCCCTGTGGACGGGGCGGGGCGGGGGGGGGGGATGAGCGGGGGGGGCCGGGACCTCGCCGGCCCCAAAAAATTTCACTGGGTAGGCGGGGCGTATACGCCGCTAGAAAAGTGACATGTCCCAAATTTTTCCCCCCCGGCGGCTTCGCCGGGCGGGGAGAGGAGAAGTAATCCCTAGTTCTCTATGAGAAATATGAATTACCGTAATGAATGGGCCGTTTTCGGCCCTAATTGCGCACTTCGGCGCGTAATTCCCGGACCGAAATACGGCCCATTTTAAGCCGTGTGAACATGGCCTTAGCTCCCCAATCTAACACTGCTGGGAGAGGAACTGTTAGGTCACCCCAAGCACCAGTTCAGAGGTGTAACTGTGACCTCTGCACCTCATATAGGGACCCCTGAAAATGCACACCCTGATGTCACTACAATGGAATAACTTTACGTTTATATCAGGGAACCTGTATTATGCACACATATCCCAGCACAGTAATAAAAAATCACTGTGAGGTTACAATACAGGGTTAATACACACAGTGATGTCACAGAGTACGGATAATATAGTGATGTCACAGTACAGGGATAAGAGACACAGTGGGGCAGATTTATCAATACCGTCTGATACTAAGGGCCTCATGTATGAAAACTGTCTAGGACTAAGACTTTTCTTGTTGCCCATAGCAACCAATCAGCTCGTAGCAACCAATCAGTGTTCCTCTTTCATTTCATATAGTGCTCCGAAAAAATGAAAGCTAAGCTCTGATTGGTTGCTATGGGCAAAAAAGGAAGTCTTAGTCCTAGACAGTTTTCATACATAAGGCCCTAAGTAAGTAAATTTAGACTAGACGGTCTTACAATGCGCCACATTTATCATAGCGTAGATAAATGTGGCGCATGTTTAGTGTAGTTTAAAGAGTACCTATCACCTCCACACAAAATATAAAAGTAGATGAAATTATAAGACTTTTTTTCTAATACATGTTATTAGCAAATCAGAGGGCTCACCTCAGTATTACAGGGGGACAGGTTTTAGTTTCACTTTTTTAGCAGAGCTCTTTATGTAGCAGGGATTCTTTCTGTTGGTAGATACCAAGTGTGCAGGGGAGCTGCTTGTACAGGGTAATCTGAGTCTCTCACTACCTACAGTGCAGCAGGCACAGCACACTGAGGACATAGGGCGACAAGGTTTACAGGCCTCTACATTACACTGCTTTTAGTTTTATATCCAGCACAGACATAGCAGCCCAGAGTTTATCAGTGTGTTTATGATGTAGACTTCCTGACTCCCCCTTTCACAGCGGACTCTTCGAGCTCAGACACAGTTAGGCGATGTTCACACGGCTTATTGCCGGCGTAATTGCGGGGACGGATTTTGCCCGCAATTACGCCGGCGGCCGTGTATCGCGGGCGGGGGGGGGGGCAGTCCCCAAAAACCCCATAACATCCATTTTCCACGGCGCATATCCTGCCAAGATAATGGCGTCGGGACGAGAGCCCGGAATCCATAGTTCTCTTATGAAAAACTGGGGTTTTAAAAAGACAGGGACGGATTTCGCCGTATTGGAGCGCAAACGGCCGCAATACGGGAATCGCCCCGAAAAACCGTGTGAACGCCCTTGGGTATGTTAACTGATGTATGCGGGTGTAAGTAGCGCCGAAAAACATCGTGTGTTTCGGGAGCTCCGCGATCAGCGCGTTTCCGCGCGCGGGGGGGGGGGGTGTCTCAGCGCGGCCCCCATAAAATTTCTTTGCTCGGGGGTAATTTGGGACAGGTACTTATACCCACGTTCGTTTTTTATTGAGCGTGGAGAAGAGGGCCTGCTTCTTATTAGAGATATGGATTACCGTAATTATGGGGCGCATTTCCCCGCATTTTACGCGCAGTACGGTACGAAATACGCGGCGAAATGTGCTCCAAAAAAAAGCCTGTGAACAAACCCTATTTGACCAGCTGTCACCCAAGTTATCCAACAAGTGGGTTGTCGACTTGGCCCCATTTGAACTGTCTTAAAAAGGCCAGCGCATTTTTTTTTTTTTTTTTAAATGAATTACAAGTGAAAAAGGTTTGATTTTTCCTAAAAAAGCATATTTGGAAGTGTTTGTATTTTAGTTCCTTTTTTTCATGAGTTTTCCTGGAGGGTTAGGGCCTTTTTTCGTTAAATCCCCCCTTTATTTGGCATAGAAAAAGAGGCAGAGTGCAAGAGTCATGTACAGCAGCAGTAGGGTGGGCCATAAGAATCAGCTCTACTGTTGGGCCCCAAGAATCATCTCCACTGTTGGAACCCAGGCACCCCAGCTTGACACTGCATAGAGTTATGGTTTTAACACCCAATGGTCATCCTAGAACCAATTAATATTCTGTGTTGCGAAACCAGTGCACATACAAAATAGAGAAGTCTCTCTTGACGGTTGCATTTTGGCTTCTATTATGTACAGTTGGCATAACAGATATTATATTTTCTAACAGATCCCAATCTTGCTGACTTAAAATAGGTTTGCGCCATTTACTGGACAGAATAGAGCAGCAGGCTACACTTGTTCGGCCCTCAAAGGGCATTAGAATAATCCTGATGGAAAGCATTGACACAGCTGTTTATTTGGTTAAAGAAATATTTGCCATTTCCGTTTTTTGACTGAATAATAAGTAAGGAGTGAAAGCTGAAACCATCACATTATGAACTTTTGACCATGTCACCAAATCAGACTTTAGACTTTGTATGACAAAATGTTCTAAATCAGCATTCCCCCAGAAGAAACAGATTTATCTCTGACCAGTCCCACAGCCTAACAAACAATATAATCAATTCACAGTGTGCACTGAATGAAAAAACTTTCCTTTGATTTCAGCACCCTGTGTTTACTCCTTATAGAAGTCTTAGTAGCTCTAGATAATATGATGCTTTAGATAATAAGATAAGGTAGTATTAAAGGGGCCTAACATGGCAATAAAGCTGGTTTCAGACATAGCGTCCATATAAGTATCTCCACAATGGATATCCCACAGGCTCTGCTAAACAGGAATTGGGTTGCAATATTGTTAAAATTTGGGCATCAGTTTGAGGTGTATACAAATTTTTAGCATTGTGCTTTTTGGAGCTGCAAGCAAACTTAAAGGGGTTTTGCCACGAAGTAAAGTTGACGTGGGAAGCTTGCAAATGAAATTAACAAAATTTTCACATTCAATTTTAATTATTAAAAAATCTCTGCCACCGTTTTGTTTAGGCTGCTGCTTGTGATGCCATTGTTTATCAGCTCGTCTCCAGGGGATACGACAGCGGCTGTGAGCTCCTCAGTCCTGGTCGCACATCACTTCTCAGACATCACTTCTCTTCTCAGGCAGCTACTGAGTGTTCAAACCCCAGGTGCGGTCCCCACCTGGGGAAAAGAATTGACATGTCACTTCTTCCTGGCGCTTACGCACCAGGGAAAGTGAAAGTTAATGGGAGCCGGCTTTTAGCATTTTAGAAGTACACCCTGGCCAGCGCATACATTTAAAACATCCGGCGTATTGCGGCACGTACTGTATGCCGCGTGAACATACTCTTAAAATTATAGCTGTACTAGGAACTCCCATAGAACAGATTGGAGAGTCGTTCGTAAATATGACCGGCTCTCCATTCCGAGCCAACAGTTTTGGGGACCCGTTCTTCGATATAGGTGCTTGCCCGGCAGTGGTGCCTCCACCTATTAATCTTTGACGGCATATTCTGCCATCAAAGTCTATGGTAAGAATACCCCTTTAAGCAAACACATGAGGTGCATATACAGTATACTAGTAACACGACTATCAATTGAAATGTTTATTATAAAACACTATTATCATTGTGCTGTTTGGATAAAGTCTTGAGATACAGTACAATTGTATCTAAACAATTCACAACAATAGTTTTACCGACAGTAGTGATAGCAGAGTACATGGCACTCGGAATGTGGATGGGCACAAGGATCATTTTGTAGATTGTTCATCTCTGCAATAGTAAATGGATCTCTTCATTTCATTCTAACATTAATCTTCAAACTGCTGCATCATAAACTTCCTGCTGTATTCATAGGCTACAAAGAGTGCTCCATTGGCTGGGACAGCTCTAATTAATGTTGGTTTTAGGCCAGAATATAGAGCCAGGATACCTGCAAAACAAATATATGGTTACTTTACTAATGAGATAGCAGTTGTATATGAGGCCTGGTGATTGAGGGGCCCATAAGCACTATTACCACATAAGAAGACAACAGCATTATAAATAGCACATGGGAGGCGGAGGGCCCTGATAAAATGACTTTAGATAGGGACCAAGAGCAGTAGGTACCCATCTAGGATGCTTATGTTAAGTTAAGAGAAGGGGAACATCTCTCCTTATGGAGAGCACCAGTTAAGGTGTGTAGTATTTTGATTGCCTTTTAGCCCACTACTAAGCATCTGCATATCACAAGGCATTATGGGAAACTAGATGAAAGTCACTGCGCCACTCTATAGGTTGTAACAAATCCTCTATTTACTTCGCTGTTCATGAATCTTGAGAAGCAAAAAGGATTAATGTCATGACATTATTGCTAATCTACATACAGACGTTTCGGGGGTTTTGCCCCTCATCATGTAGAGCAGAGCGATATTGGCTTGATGGGGGGAGGCAATGATATGGCTGAGAGAAGGGGAACATCTCTCCTTATGGAGAGCCCAGGTAAGTGTGTAGTGTTTTGATTGCCTTTTAGCCCACTACTAAGCATCTGCATATCACATATGTTAAGTTAAATGCATCTCAGAGACTTGTACAGTATGGTTCTGTAATATTTACAAGCAAAAATTCTGTCTCTTAAAATGGCTAACTTTAAACATGTGTAATATTTTTTTCTGTCTGTTTAAGAAGTTTTAGTTAAGAAGTTGCTCATTATGTTGAGATTTAACATATCCTTCTTTTTTATGTCTTCAGCTACTTTGCAAACTAATGTGTCTCCATGGTTACAGGCTACAAACAGCCCCCATGTAGTCTGATCCTGCAGTAATATTATTTCAATCTTCCCCCTTTTACCTCTCACAATTGGTAGATTAAAAGAAGTTGAGGACAGATGGGGGTATGACTACAGGACTGGACTATATACAGTTTGCTCATAGTCTGTAACCCTAGAGACCCACAGAGACCTTAAAGGGGTTTTCTCACTACATTGATTCATCTTACTTCAGTCCTGTTTTCTTGGTTTCATTTTGAATTCAGGGGCGAGTTTACTGGCTTCTAATAGGCTGCAAATAGAAGGACAGGGTCTGTAGCTATAGCAACCTGTGTGACAGCTATCATGAGAGACTAAACAGCGTCTGTGAGCTATAGCAAACCAGTGTTGACAGCCTATCAAGAAGAGACTAAAAGATCTGTAAGCTATGCAACTGAGGAGATGATGAAGCCCATACAAGAAGGGGATATCTCAGAATCGGTAGGACACTGTTAATGAACATATATTGCAAAGTGACTTGTTTTTGCAAGATCTTTAACATAAAAAGCAACCCTGGTAGTGAGACAACCCCTTTAAAAGGAGTATTCCCATCTCAGACATTTATTATAGAATAGGCCCTCTGTGCAGAGTGGAGAAGTGCCAGTACATGTGCAGCACTCTATATTTCAATGGGAATACTGTCTACAGTTACTGCACGTTCATCTGGATTGTATTTGCACACTCACTATACAGCTATAGACTGAACTCCCATAGAAGAGAATGGTGAGAGCCAATATGTCATATGGTAGATAGCTGAGATAGGAATATCCCTTTAAGCTTTCAACATGAAGGGACAGTTAAATGAAGACTTTTTCTAAATACATTGGTCAATAGATTTTACTTTAGTCATGAAATGAGGACATTTATGTTCTCTTGAGTGCAAACAGGTTTCTATGGTAACTCTGGAATAACAGAACATAACTTGATTAGTGAGGAGAGCAGAGTGCATGGATGCTTATGGAATCTGGAGAAAAACTATGGGCCTCATGTATGAAAACTGTCTAGGCATGGTTGGATTTTTGGCAGATTCTAAATACTGAATCCGCTGAAAAACCGACCAAAATCCAGTGTACACCTCATAGAAAATCTGTGCTGTAGTCTACACAGCACAATTTTTTTACTATGGGTTTCCAAATACTGAAACCATCTGGCGGACTATAGAACATGTTGTATATTCCGCCAGACCGGCGTCAGATTCCCATGCAGCCCAGTACAGATCCAACCAGTTTTTTTTATGTTCAAAATCCGGAGGAAAAAACGCCTGTGCGGCACGATCCAGCAATGTGAAAATGCCGTCAGATTTTGGCCAGCATTTTCAAATTGCTGTGTAGACCTAGCCTAAGACTTTCTATGTTGCCCATAGCAACCAATTGGAGCTCCTGTTTCATTTTATATAGTGCTCTGAAAAAATTAAAGAGAAGCTCTGGTTGGTTGCTATAGACATCAAAGAAAGTTTTCGACCTTGACAGTCCCCCTAATTATCTCTAACAAGATTAGGGTAACGAGCGGTCCCGCAGCCCATGGGTCAGGCTGCGGGCGCTCTCGTGCTCCTGCAGTGTCCCCGGCGTGGCGAGACGAGTGGGGCGCAACGGATCGCGTGTCAGGCCGCAGGCGCACTCGTTCCCCCGCGCCGATAAACTTACCCAGCCGCGCACCTGCTTCCCCGCCGGCTCCTGATGGCTGGCGCGCACGCGCCAATTCTCTCAGATTTAAAGGGCCAGCGTGCCGGTAATTGGCTGATTGCCGGGCGCTGACCCTAATATTTGGTAACGCTCCAGCCGTCCCGCTGGGATCTTTAGTGCTGTTGCTAATGAGAAAGCATTTATTCTAGTCTTGTACTGATTACCGTGTAACCGAACCTTCTCGCCTACGTCCACACGACCTGAACCTTTGCGCCTTGTCCTGACTTTACCGCCTTCCCCGACTACGAGCCTGCCTTACGATTTTGTACCACGCTAACCCTCGGCGGCCACCGCAAGCAAGTCGCGTCAGAGGCAGCGACCTGGTAGGACTCCGACGCAAGCCAAGTCCATCCCGCTTGGCGGCGGGCTCTGGTGAAAACCGGGTGCTACTGAGACTCCGCTCCCTGGTGTGGTTTACGCCACCGCTTGCAGTGGTCCAGTGGATCCACTATCACACTCGTGACAGTAAGATCCAGCCATGGATCACGCCGAGGTACCCCTGCCAGCGAGGAGGATCTCGCAGACTATAGTTGCCCAGACGCAAGTCGCAGCAGATTGGGAACAAGCTCAGAAACCATGAACAAGCTGGACAGCCATGTTGCAGCTGTTCTTGGTCAGCAGCAGCAGCCTAGCCATCTTGCCTAGCCTCCGTAAGCTGTTCAGCCCGCCAACATGGGGGCCCCAAGCTCAGACTACCGTTGCCGTACCAAGTTAGTGGGGGTTCACAAGCTGTGCGGGGTTGAATTACACAGTGCTCCATGCATGTGGAGCTAATGACCAACCAATTTACCACTCCGAGCAATTCCAAGGTGGCATTTGTGGTAGCTTGATTTCGGGTAAGGCCCTGCATATGGCTACGCCACTTTGGGATAGGAGGCGACCGGTGACCGCAAATCTAAAGGCATTATTGGAGGCATTTCGTAGCGTGTTTGAGGAACCCGCACGTGTGTCTTCAGCAGAAAACCGCGCTCCTGAATCTCCGCCCAAGGCAAAGTCCTCAGTGGTTGAACTACACGGTCACAGTTCGTACCCCCGGGCTCGGAACTGTATTGTAACAAAGCCGACCTTTGCGCCACAATTTAAGAAGGGTCTTTCGAGTAGGGTTAAGAATGCACTGGCTGCAAGAGATCTTCCTTCCTCCCTTAGTGATCTGATTCACTTGGTCACCCGTATTGATATACACTTCACTGAGCGACAGGAGGTAGGAAATCGTCAAGGAGCGTGAAGTTGGGTTCGTCCCGACCGTGTGTCCTCGTCGCTCCTGTTTCAAGAGGCCTCCCTGCCGATTCTGCCAGACTTCTCCGAGGTGCCCATGCAGGTAGACAGAGCCCATTTGACGAGGAGCCAAGAACCGGTTCGTCGTTGAGCTGAAAAATCTAAGCCTCTTCTGTTGCCAGCCGAATCATCTACGTCGGACTGTCCTCTACGTCCCCAGCATCAGGAAACGCTCACTACCTAGGGAACGTGGAGAGGCGTCCTGGGGTGGTAAAATTCTACCTCTCCACGATTAACGATGGCCTGTACGGTCGTCAACCAGATCGGGATTTGTGCTTCAGGTTCCCGCCTTCCTGGATTCTGGAACAGCCGGGCACTTTATTCACTCCTCCCTGGGTTCTCGGTTCCACCTCACGGTGGTTCTGCCTAGAGAGGCCGTGTGATCTCCTCGGTCATCGGGGAGTCTTAAGCGATTCCATCCAGTACAAGACACGAATCAGGTATCCCTTTATAAGGCAGGAGATCTCGTACTATGTGCTGCTCTCGTTCACTTCCTCAGCGATTCTATTTGGGGCTTCGGTGGCTGCAACGTCATGCTTCCTACGCTGGACTGGAGAACGGACGAAAGTCCTTCATTGGGGGACGGGACTGTCAGAATTGCTGTTTGGCTGCACAAGAGCACGGTGCGCCCCACCGCTTGCGACTCCTTCGGAGCCATTGCAGGTCTGCCTCGGATTACCAGGGACTTTGCAGATGTGTTTTCTAAGAGCAAGGCTGAGTCTCGTCTGCCTCATCGCCCTTATGATTGTCCCATTGTATCTCCTGATGGACTAGCCCTCCCCGGAGAAGGGTATTGCCTCTGGCTGGGGGTGGAGGGGAGGAGTGGTGGGGTACGTCGGATAACGCTGGGGGGGCGGGTGGGTGGGGAAAGTGGGGAAGAGGGGGAGGGGGCGGCCGAAGACCGAGACCCAGGCCATGTCGGCCTTACAACAGAAGAACTTACAGAAGGCTTCCATCGTAAGTCACCTCCTCAATGCAGGAGCTGGATTTTCTTCGTGCAGAAGAAGGGCACGGTTCTTTCGTTCTTGCACTCGTACTTACGGGGATCATAAAATTACAGTACAGAACTGGTAATCCTCTACCGTTGATCTAGGAAAAAACTCTTTGACCGGCTCAGGGGAGCCAAGTGTTTATATGCTGCGCGGGTTACAACCTCATCTGGATTCGAAAAGGGGATGAGTGGAAGACGGCGTTCAAAACACCGGGATGGGCAATTGAAATACCTAGTAATGCCGTTTTGTCTGTGTACGCTCCTGCACGGTCTTTCAGGAGTTCGTCAATGATATCTTCAGGATCTTCTTTTACACTTGTGTCATGGGTTCCTGGACGATATCTCTGATACTTCTCTCATGATCTACCGACCATGTATTCAGGTACGCCATGTGTTGCGACGCCTGCGCAACAATCACCTGTATGCTCAAGCTGAGAAATGTTTGTTCCACCGGACCAGTTTGCCCTTTCCTTGGGTATTATCGTCTGGACAAGGGGTTGCATAGGACCTACCAAATTGTGGCTGTTTTGCAGTTGGCAGCGACTCAGTCTGGGATTTGAGCCATAACAACGCTTTCTGGGATTCGCCAAACTCACCATTACGGCAATTTATCCCCCTCCTTGGTGGCTCCCTTCGTGGCCTGACTAAGAATAAGGCAATCCGAGATATTGGTCGCCGGGGGCGGAGAGAGCTTTATCCAAGTTAATACAGCCTTCGTCCTCTGCTCCCATCCTGTCTCGCCCGGATTCCGAGAAGGCATTTTCGTTGGAGGTGGATGCTTCTTCGTGGTGCAGGGGCGTCCTCATCAGATGGGGCCTAAGGGGAAGACAGCTCACTTCTTGGGTTCTTCTCCAAGACTTTTTCGCCAGCCGAGGAGGAATTATGCCATCGGGGGATCGGGAGCTGCTTGCTCAAGATGGCCCTGGAGGAATGGTCATCTCTTGGAGGAGAGCACGTCATCCTTTTGATGTGTACACCGACCACAAGAACCTCCTGTATCTCCAGTCTAGATCAGGCCTTAACCCAGGCAAGCCGTGGGTCCCTCTTCTCTCGGTTTGACTTCCGGATTCACTTCCGCCCGGCGAAGAGGAACGTCAAGGCCGATGCTCTCTCTCGCGCATCGGACGTCATTGGGGAGGAACCCGGGCCACAGCACCATTTATTACCCCGAAAGTTTGGTCCACGCGGCTCCCGTGCGCCTCCAACGGATTCCTCTGGGCAAGACCTATGTACGCCCGGCCCTTCGGAAAAGAGTCCTAAGATGGGGACATTGCTCGTTGGTGGCAGGGCATCCCGGTGTCCGGAGGTCATATCAGCTGATCTACTGGTGGCCAGACCTTGCCAAGGACTCAGAGAATTTGTGGAAAGCTTGCACACACATTGTGCCTGCCAACTAAGATCTCCTCGCCCAGTCGGTTGGTTACTGCAAACCTTGCTAGTCCCAGTTTCACCGTGGACACATGTGGCGATGGACTTCTCACGACCTCCTCCCACTTACGGCAATTCGCGTTTTGGGTGGTCACGGATATCGCTTTCAAAAATGTCGACACTTTGTTCCGTTGCCCGGGCTACCATCTCGCTCCTGTCTCGCCTCCCTCATCCTTTGAGCACTTTTCAGTCTGCAACGGACTGCCACTACACATCGTCTCGGAACGGGGGTCCAGTTGTTCCAGATTTTGGCGAGCACTCTGCTACCGGATACATGTGATGTTGGGACTTCGCCTCAGATTATCACCCACAGTCGAACGGTCAGGTGGAGAGAGTTAATCCAAGTCCTGGGCAGTTTATTTTATGCCACTTTGTCTCGGGCCGTCAGGATGTTTGTCCGCTTATCTGGACATGGGCGGAGTTTTTCCATTACAAAATCCTTGGATTCGAATCTGCCGGCGCTTCCCCTTCTATGTGGTCTCACGGGACAGCATTCCCGCCCACACTCCCTTTGGCCTCAATCCAAACTGAGGTTCCCGCAGTGGAAGGGGTTTTTTTTTTTTTTTTTTTCCCCCTTTTAAGGTTCGGGATCATGAAACTATCTGGGAACAGACTCATCAGTACCTTACAGCGAGCAGCGGTCGGCATGAAGACCATGCGGACAAGATGAGGAGAACGGAGATGACCTTTGCTGGGTGACAAGGTGTGGCTGTCTGCCAAAATTTACAATCCGGTTTACGATACCCAGCTACAAAGTAGGTCCTCGGACCTGGGGGCATTCGAGGTTTGGAGCGGTAGATTAATACCAAGTGGCTTATAACGGCTCCGGCTTCCACCACCATGGGTTCCCGAATTCCTGTCCAGTCTCCCTGCTGAATACCTCTACGAAATTTCGTCCCCTTCACTGCAGCCGAAACCTCCAACATGTTCGCTGTGAAGGAAATCCTGGCCATGAAGTATATCAGGGGGAGACGGACATTTTTCATCGACTGTAAGGGATTTCAGGTTGGAGGAGAGTCTTGGGGGAGCCGGAGAGGAACATTTTGTGACCGTGACCTGGTGCTGAAATTTCTCCGATCAAGGAGGTGGAGGAGGCGTAAGGGCGGGGGGTGTACTGTAACGAGCGGGTCCCCAGCCCATGGGTCAGGCTGCGGGCGCTCTCGTGCTCCTGCAGTGTCCCCTGGCTCGGGGACCAGTGGCGCTGAGGCTCGAGTGTCGGGCCGTGGGAGCACTCTTGCCCTGCCGCGCTCCTGCTTCCCCGCGGTCTCCTGCCGGCTGGCGCGCGCATGCCAGCCTCCTGGGACGTGCGCGCGCCAGTTTCTCTCAAAAATTTTTTAAAAGGGGGGGCGCGCCAGTAATTGGATGATTGCCGTGCGCTGGTCCCTTTATATGTGGTAACGACTCCAGCTGTCCCGCTGGTCTCTTTAGTGCCTGTTGCTACTGAGAAATGCGTTTATTCCTAGTCTTGTCCTGATTACCGTGTACAGAGCCTTCTCGCCTACGTCCACGACCACGAACCTTTGCGCCTGTCTGACCTTACCGCTGTCCCCGACTACGAGCCTGCACTTTACGATTTTGTACCACATAAACATCGGCTGCCACCGCAAGTCATGTTCACGTCAGGGTAGCGACCTGGTAGAACTCCCCGTCGCAGCTAGTCCATCCCACTTTGCGGCGGGCTCTGATGAAAACCGGGACCTAACTTAGACTCCACTACCCTGGCGTGTTATCACCACGCTTGCGGTGGTCCAGTGGGATCAACTACGCTACTCGTGACAATTTGCATTCAGTTTACAGATAAAACCATTGTATTCAGTTCTCACCGAACATGTAGCTATTGTTGACTGAAGATAGCATCTCCTGCTCGTCAGCATAATGGCTCCGCTAGAAGCTGAATATGCTAATCAGTACTATAGAACCACCTACAGCCTTAGAAGACAGAGTGGGTGTTAACTACTTGTGACTCAGTGAAACAGCTTAATAGAAAACCTCTTTAATACCTTAAGGCTATGTTCACAAGGCAGTAATTGCAGAAAGTATTTTGCCCGCAATTACAGCGAGTGCTCGGGGGCGGGGGGGGGGGAGGCGGCAGCCCGCCAGCCCCATAGACATTCATTATTCATGGTGTGTATACGCCGTGAATAATTGACATGTCACTTCTCTCCCCACTCGGCGTATTGTGCGAGCAGAGAGAGGAGACATAATCCATAGTTCTCTTTGAGAACTGTGCATTACCGTAATGACTGGGACGTATCTCGCCCTGTATTTAGCGCAGTACGGAGCGAGATACATCCCAGTTTAAGCCATGTGAACATAGCCTAAAGGGGTTTTCTCAGTACAGGGTTTCACAGGCATCTGTGCTTTCTCTCTGTCTTATAGATTCAAATCCAGGGGCGGGTCCCTCCTCCCAGTAGGCATGTTTTCCCTCACTGTTGAGTGGTAACATCATCACACCCCATCCCTGTTCCTGCTCCCTTCTAAGTCCTCTAAATTCTGTGTGAACAGTGGGAGCGAGTGGATGTCACAGGTCTGCACTCCTCCTGCAGTGTTCAATCTCATGCCTGGAGAGCTGTCACCTCCCTCCCAGGCTCCACAAGCTCCTTGTAGCCAGAACACCTGTACTGGTGTTAACAGTTATAAATACTACCTGAAATGATGAAACAAATGTGAGAAATGCAAACTGCTCTACCTCCTGCCTGAAAGAAGAAGGGGGGAGCAGCGTATATAAGGATGTGTTATATGGGTGGGGGAGCAGAGTGTATAAGGCTGTGTTATATGGGTGGGGGGAGCAGAGTGTATAAGGGTGCATTATATGGATGAGGGGCAGCTAAAAAGACCAATTGCCCAGATCCCTCACATAGAGATATCACTGGGAGAGAAGCAGAGGGGAGCTCACACAGCTCAGATCGGAGTGAGAGACAGACAATAAGAACACAGCCAGCACCTAGCAGATAGCTCAGACTGCCTCACACGTCTCACAGGTGAGTGAGCACAGAGAGTGCAGGCAGCCAATCACAGCACATGGGGGCGTGTCCCCACCCAAGGCTGCTGATTTAGCTCTAGACACATACCGATTAGTTAATAGCTGCTATACTAAATGATTTAGGTAATACAAACCAATTGTATTACCGCGGTCGGTTTTAGCTTTTTCTTCATGGGCCGTACAATTGAATGTACGGGAAACCAACGTAAAGACGCCAGGTGCCAGCGTTTTTCACAACATGTTCCTAAAACCGTCGGCATCAGAAACGATCGGAAAAAAAACGGCCTGTGTAGACTACAGGTCGTTTTTTTCTCCTAAAGTCTATGGTTTGCCTGAACAATCGTTCAGCGGTTTTAGAATCCTAAAGCCACCGAAGATATGATAGTTTTTCTATACTGTGTGGACATAGCCTTACTGTCCCCATCAATACAGATATGATCTTTGTAGCGAGAAAACCCCTTTAATGACCGTCGATTGTCTTTTGACTGCTGGTGGTGTGTGTTCTCTATCCACAGCAACATCTTTTGGCATTGCTGCCTCAGAGTAAATTTTGCGTCTCCCAGTGCCACATCTACCCTGAAAATGGAGCTATAGTTAAAGGGAACCTGTCACATAGGTTATGCCCCCCTTTCTGAAGACCGCACAAGCTAGTGTCAGACCTACTGTTTCCAGCGCTGTGTCCTTTATTCTGTAAGATGCTGTGGTTTTAGAGCATTTAATGCTCAAATCTTATTCATGAGCAGGTGTTAGCCCCGCCCACCAATGACAGTTATTCACATGTTTCTACCTATTTCTTTTTCACACCATTCACGTTTCAAACTAAAGAACCTGTTAAATAAATTCTACAGGTTATTACAGTTGTGTGGATGCCTAATAAGTGCATTTTTCATGTGTAATGTATGCACAATAATTGTTTTGTAAAATATTCATTTTTATGTAATTATTTTACAGTTTTTTATGTTTTTAACTTTTTTTTTATCCCATTAAGGGATAACTATTTTTACACTCTATTTTACATGTATAATGTATTATCATACTCCTGTAATACCAGGGGGGCATAAACTATGTGACAGCAAGGGGGGCATAAACTATGTGACAGGTTCTCTTTAACAGCTACATTCCTAGAGCAGCCTTTGAGCATGGCAGGGATTGGAGGCTAGCTCCGATCCCTGTTGTTTAACCCTTGCCACAGTTCAAGAACACAACTTGATCAAAGGGGACTCCCCTGCCAGATCCAGTCACCAGGTTTCCCAGTGACCAATGGGCTATCTGTGTACTAAGCTTACTTTTAGGGCAAGCAGCAGGTTCTTTAGTTTGAATGGTGTAAAAAAGAAACAGTGGAAAAGCTTGTGCTCCTTGTAAGTGAATGGAGTGTGAGCCTCTCCTATGTGTCACATAAAGTGAAGAGGAGTGGATTGCCTGGAGCTCCAGAGCCACAGCAGTGAGGGACCAGGAGGTAAGTATAACTTTTTTTCTTCTTCTCTACCCTGGCCTCATTTAAGATAAATGTTACTTTCCGATATTTCCTTTACATATATGTTGATTTCGTCTCATGAATCTTCATACTCTATTTAGTTTTGCTCAAAGAGAAGAATACTAACATATATTCAAAGAGATGCAGGAGAAAGTCACCTTTGGTTTACATTGCCCAAGGCTTATGTTTTTGTGTGTCATCATGTTAACCCCTTACAGACATTTGACGTAGTTGTATGTCATAATGCAGGTAAGGTAGAATAGAGCATGCTCACTTGCTGTGCCCACTCCATATGCAGTAGGTAATGGCAGCTCTGATCCAGGCTTTTTAACTATTCAGATGCCATAGTGACTGTGACCGTAGATTTTTTAATTCTGTTTTCTGTATGTGGTTATGGAGACAGCCATCTTGTCTGAGCTGTTTGTAGAGGCAAAAATGCTTTATAGCAGCCACATGGACCATAGAAGCCTGTGAACAGGAGCAGACTCATTGACTTCTATGGGAGAGTTTTCTAGGCATGCTCTGTGATCTGGGAAGAAGTTCTTGTTTAGGGAGGTGAACAGGGCAAACTGTAACTATGTCCTATTGTGAATGGTGTATCCTGTGTTATTTATACATTGGTAATCCTGGCCACTGAGCCTGTGACGATAATGAGGA
>JAODAL010018771.1:0-73832 GCA_025379985.1 Phyllomedusa bahiana
GTGTTTTGGAGCCCTCGCCCTTTGGGGTTTTTGGGCCATCGCCCTCCCCAGAGGATCAGTGTCTGGAGCCCTCCCGTCCCCAGAGGATCAGTGTCTGGAGCCCTCGCCCGTCCCCAGAGGATCAGTGTCTGGAGCCAACGCCCTTCCCCAGAGGATCAGAGTCTGGAGCCCTCGCCCTTCCCCAGAGGATCAGTGTCTGGTGCCCTCGCCCGTCCCCAGAGGATCAGTGTCTGGAGCACTCGCCCTTCCCCAGAGGATCAGTGTCTGGAGCCCTCGCCCTTCACCAGAGGATTAGTGTCTGGAGCCCTCGTTCTTCACCAGAGGATCAGTGTCTGGAGCCCTCGCCCTTCCCCAGAGGATTAGTGTCTGGAGCCCTCGCCCTTCCCCAGAGGATCAGTGTCTGGAGCCCTCGCCCTTCCCCAGAGGATCAGTGTCTGGAGCCCTCGCCCTTCCCCAGAGGATTAGTGTCTGGAGCCCTCGCCCTTCCCCAGAGGATCAGTGTCTGGAGCCCTCGCCCTTCCCCAGAGGATCAGTGTCTGGAGCCCTCGCCCTTCCCCAGAGGATCAGTGTCTGGAGCCACCGCAGAGCCCTCACCCTTCCCCAGAGGATTAGTGTCTGGAGCCGTCGCCCTTCCCCAGAGGATCAGTTTCTGGAGCCCTCGCCCTTCCCCAGAGGATAAGTGTCTGGAGCCCTCGCCCTTCCCCAGAGGATCAGTGTGGAGTCTCTGAATTTGTTCTGAGAAATAGTAATCACCCCCCATCAGATCCTGAATAGACGACCTCACATCTGAGTTCATTATTTCCAGGCTAGAGAATGGCCTCTCTACACTAACTTGGAGGCAAAACAGTGACCACAGGGACAACATCTCTAACAATCCAGGGGATGAAGGAATCGCCTCAGACGCAGTCAGGTCTAATGAACGCTCCATCTTCTACTTTGAAATCAAGTGAAAAATGTTGTTGAAATCTGCTTGCTCTGCTTGCTGTGGGAGCGGACTCTGTTCCCCTGCAGTGACGCTTTGTCTGTCAGTCACAATTACACTCCTCATAGATGAGGTGAAGTCTGGAGCACCAGACCGGCCGTCCCTTTTCCTCTTGTTCTTGGTCCCGCATTGAACTAACTGGACCAATTTATTATATAAATTGCTAAAAGTATCATAATCTTATGGAAATTAGGGGTGGAGACAAATTTAGTTTGAATAATGTTGTCATATGACATCATATCAGTGGTTACAGGATTTGGAGAGAGATTCTATAAAAAGCATCTGGATGAGACACTGAATCAGAGAAGTATTATGTCCATAGATGTGAGAATTGTGCCACTGAACCCTCGCCCCTCCCCAGAGGATCAGTGTCTGGAGCCCTCGCCCTTCCCCAGAACATCAGTAACTGGAGCCCTCGCCCTTCCCCAGAGGATCAGTGTCTGGAGCCCTCGCCCTTCCCCAGAAGATCAGTGTCTGGAGCCCTCGCCCTTCCCCAGAGGATCAGTGTCTGGAGCCCTCGCCCTTCCCAGAGGATCAGTAACTGGAGCCCTCGCCCTTCCCCAGAGGATCAGTGTCTGGAGCCCTCGCCCTTCCCCAGAGGATTAGTGTCTGGAGCCCTCACCCTTCCCCAGAGGATTAGTGTCTGGAGCCCTCGCCCTTCCCCAGAGGATTAGTGTCTGGAGCCCTCTAGCTACACCAGAGGATTAGTGTCTGGAGCACTCGCCCTTCACCAGAGGAGTAGTGTCTGGAGCCTCGCTCCCTTCCCCAAGGATCAGTGGGTATGGAGAGCCCACCGGCCCTTCCCCAGAAGATCATTGTCTGATCCCTCGCCCCCCCAGAGGAGATCAATTAAACTGGAGCCCTCGCTCCTTTCCCACCAGAGGATCATGTCTGGAGCCGACTTCGCCCGTTCCCCCAAAGGATTTCTAGTGTCTAAGAGCTCTCTCCGTCCTTCGCCAGAGGATAAGTGTCTGGGAGCCCTCGCCCTTCCCCATGGGAATACATGTGGTCCTGGAGCCCTCTTCCTTCCCCAGAGGAATTAGTGTCTGGATCCCGTCGCCCCTTCCCCCAGAGGATCGAGTGTCTGGGAGCCTCGACCGTTTCCCAGAAGATTCAGTGTCTGGAGCCCTCGCCCTTCCCTAATGAGGGGCCAGAGGATCATATCTGGAGCCTCGCCTTTCCCCAGAGATAGTGTCTGGAGCCCTCGCCCTTTCCCCAGAGGATCAGTAGCTGACCCTCGCCCTCCCTCAGCTAGATCAGTGTCTTGAGCCCTACGCCCTGTCCCCAGAGGATGAGTGTCTAGGAGCCACTCGCCCTTTGGTCCCAGTGGAACATTGTCCTGGAGCCCACTCGCCCTCCACAGAGGGATCAGTTCTGGAGCCCGCGGCCCTTCCCCATAGATCAGTGTCCTGGAGCCCTTCAGGCCCTTCCTCGTCCCCAAGGAGGATCGCAGTGTCTGGGAGCCTGCTCGCCCTGTCCCCAGAGATCAGTGTTCCTGGGGAGGGCTCGAACCGCTCCTTCTGCCCCAGGATCAGGTCTGGAGCCCGTCGACTCTACCCCAGAGGATCAAGTGAGTCTGGAGCCCATCGCCCTTCTCCCAGAAGGATCAGTGTCCCTGGGAGCCCCGTCGCCCTTCCCCCAGAGGATCAGTGTCATGGAGCGCCCTCGCCCTTCCCCAGAAGTAACATGTCTGGAGCCCTCCCCTTCCCAGAGAGATCAGTGTCTGGAGCCCTCGTCCCTTCCCAGACATCATGTCTGGAGCCCTCCCCTTTCCCTACTAGAGGATCAGTGTCCTGGAGCCCGTCGCCCTGTGCCCCAGAGGATTCATTGTCTGGAGGCCCTCGCAACTACCCCAGAGGAACAGTAGTCCCTGTAGCCCTCGCCCTTCCCCAGGAGGACAGTTGTCTTGACCTCGCCCTTCGCACCGAGTAGATTAGAGTCAGGAGCCCACTGCCTGTCCCCATAGGATGCATTTGTCTGTAGCCAGGCCGCCCCTTCCCCATATGTATCAGTGTCTGGAGCCAGTCCTGGCCCATCACCCAGAGGATCAGAGTCCCTGGAGCCCTCACCCTTCCCCAGAGGTATATAGTGGTGTGCTGGAGCCGCTGCCCTTACCCCAGAAGGACAGTGTCTGTGCCCTTCGCCCTTTCGCTTCGCACAGGATCATAAGATCTGGAGCCCTCTCCTTCCCACAGGTGTAATCAGTGTCATGAGCCCACGCACTGAGCTCCACCCTTCCCCAGCACAATGATTTATGTTCCTGGAGCCCTCGCCCTTCCCACCAGATGATCAGTGTCTGGAGCCCTCGTCCCTTCCACAGAGATCAGTGTCTGGAGCCCTCGCCCTATTCCCCAGAGAGCATGTCTGGACCCTCGCCCTTACCCCAAGAGGATCTATAGCGTCTGGAACCCTCGCGCCTTCCCCAAGGATCAGCTGTCTGAGCCCTCGCCCTCACCAGAGGATTAGTGTCTTGGACCCTCTGTGTCTTCGACCAGGAGGATCATGTCTGAACCCTTCGCCCTTCCCCAGGAGGATTCAGTGGAATGGAGCCTCGCCCTTCCCCCAAGAGATTAGTTTCTGGAGCCATCGCCCTTCCCCAAGAGGATCAGTGTCTGGAGCCCATCGGCGGCTTTCCCCAAGAGGATCAGTGACCTGTGAGCCATTGCCCTGTTCCCCAGAGGATTATTGTCATGGAAGCCCTCGTATCTTCACCAGAGGATTAGTTGGTCTGGAGTCCTCCTTGCTCTCACCCTTCACCAGAGATCCGTTGTCTGGGAGCCCTCGTCCCTTCCCCCAGATGTGATTAGTGTCTGTGACCCTACGTTCTTCACCAGATGATTAGTGTCTGGAGCCCTCCGCCCGTTTCCCCAGGAGATCATTGTCTGGACCCTCGCCCTTCCCCAGATGATTCAGTGTCATGGAGCCCTCCGCCCCTTCCCCAGATGATCAGTAATCTGAGCCCTCGTTCTTCACATAGGATAAGTTGTCTGGAGCCCTCGAGCCCTTTCCCCAATAGTGGACAGTGTCTGGACCCTCTCCCTTGCCCAGAGAATTAAGTGCGCCCCCCCCCCCCCCCACCCCCCCCCCCCCCCGCCGCCCCCGCCCCCTTTGGAGCCCTCGCAACTTCACCCAGAGGAACAGTGTCTGAGCCCTCGCGCTTCCCCAGAGGATCAGTTGTCTGGACCCTCGCCCATCGCAGGAGGATCAGTGTCTGGAGCCCTCGCCCTTCCCCATAGGATTCAGTGTCTGGAGCCCTCCGAGCCTTGGCCCCAGAGGATCAGTGTCTGGGAGCCCTCGCCCTTCCCCAGGAGGATCAGTAACAGGGAGCCCTCGTTCTTCACTAGAGATCAGTGGTCTGGAGCCCTCGCCTTTGCCCCCCAGAGATCAGCTGTCCTTAGCCATTGCCCTTCCCCAGGAGGATCAGTGTCTGGAGCCCTCCCCTTGCCCCAGAGGATCAAGTGTCTGGAGCCATCGCCTTCCCCAGAGGATCAGTTCATGGAGCCCTTCGCCCTTCCCCAGAGGATCAGTGTCTGGACCCTCGCCCATCCCCATAGGATCAGTGTCTGGAGCCACGCCTCTTCCCCCAGAGGATCAGTATCTAGGAGCCCTCGCCCTTCCCCAGAGGATCAGTGTCCAGTGGAGCCCGTCGCGCTTCCCCAGAGGATCATATCAGGATCCCGCGCCCTTCCCAGAGGACAGTTTTCTGGGGGCCCGAGCCCCTTTCCCCCGAGGATGGTGTTGGACCCTTTGCCCTTCCCCAAGGGTTTAGTGTTGGAGGGCCCCCGCCCTTCCCCGAGGATTAGTGTCTGGAGCCCTCGTTCTTCACCAAAAGATTAGTTTTTTGGGTCTATGTATTTTAAATCAGAGTGGGGATGGAAATTTGTGCCCCGTAATTCTGCAGTGTTCACTATAGGATGGTAAGAAATGTCCACCACGCATTACAGACAATAAAAATCTCTCTATATGGTCTCATTACAAATAGTAGATAATGACAAAGGTAAAAGAACAAAAAAATTTGGGGTTTTCTTTTTCCCGCAATGGGGGGGGGATTTTTTTCACACTCATCAAAATGCTGCTTTATAATACTTACACTTTCTTCCGATAGAATCATAGTAAGAATCCCGCTGTCTCCCCTAGACTCTATAGTAAAACGTCCCGCCCTCTTTCCCCAAAACTCTTTTATTAAGAAAAGTCCCCCCGTCTTCCCCTAGACTCGTCCCCTTCTCCCATAGCTCTATAGGAGAACCGTCCCGCTGGGCTCCCATAACTCTATAGTAAAAAGCCCCTATCCCCCCCTTGACAATAGTGAGAAGTCCCTGTCCTCCCCTAGACTCATAGTAAAAAACTTTTCCCATAACTCTATAGTAAAGGGAAAGTCCCCCGTCTCCCAAGGGCTCCCCCCCATTGTGAGAACGTCCCCCTGGGTTCCCTAACCTTTCCCATAGTGAGGGAAAAACCCGCTGTTCCCCTAGACTTTTATAGTGAGAACGTCCCGCTGGGCTCCCATAGACTCCCATAGTAAGAAGTCCCCCCCCGTCCCCCCCTAGACTCTATGTAAGAAAACCCCCCTGCTGCTTTTCCCCTAGACTCTATAGTAAAAAAACGTCCCCTTTCCCCCATAGGGGCTCTATAAATGAGAACGTCCCGCCCTTTTCCCCTAGAAATCTATTTGTGAGAACTTCCCCCCGTTCCCATAGACTCAATTTTAAAAACTTCCCCTGTCTCCCCTAGAAATCTTAGTAGGAAAATTTCCCGCGCTCCCATAACCCATAGTAAGGGAAAATCCTTCTGTCCCCCCCATAGACCCCTATAGTGAGAAGTCCCCGCGTCTCCCCTAGACTCTATGGGAAGAAAGTTTCCCGTGTCTTCCCCTAGAATCTATAGGGGGGGAACCCTCCCGCTGTCTCCCCTAGGGCTCTTTAGTGAGAAAAAGTCCCGCTGTCCCCCATAGACTCTTTTAGTGGGGAAAAGTCCCCTGTTCCCAATAACTCTATTGTAAGAAAGTCCGCTGTTCCCCTTTGGGCCCCTATAGTAAGAACGTCCCCTGGTCCCCCCATAGATCTATAGGGGGAACCCTCCCGCTGTCTCCCCTAGACCCCTAAAAGTAAGAAGTCCTTTCCCCCTTGACTCTATAGTAAGAAACCCTTCCCCCTGTCTCCCATAGAATTATAGTGGGGAACCCTCCTGCTGTCTCCCCTAAAACTCTAAGTGAGGGAAGTCCCCCTGTCTCCCCTTGGCTTTTATTTGAAAAAACGTCCCGCTGCTCCCATAGACCTATTGTAAGAAGGTTTCCCCCTGTCTCCCCTAGCTCTATAGGGAGAACGTCCCCCTGTTTTCCCCTAACTCTATAGTAAGAACGTCCCGCTGTCCCTTTCCCCTAGACTCTATAGTAAGAACGTCCCGCCGGGCTCCCCCATAAACTCTATATAAGGGGGTCCCCCGCTCCCTTTGGGCCAAATTTAAAAAACTTCCCCCCCGTCCCCCCATAGACCTATTTTTTGTTTTTAAAAGTCCCGCCGTCTCCCATAGACTCTATAATTTAAAAAGTCCCCCCCGTCTCCCCTAGACTTATAGTAAGAAGGGCCCTGTCCCCCCATTGACTCATATAAAACGTCCCGCTGTCCCCCCCGACTCTATGTGAGAACCCCCCGCTGTCTCCCATAGATCTATAGTAAAAAACTCTCCCTTTAAATCTATGTAAGAACATCCCGCTGTCTTTCCCCTACTCCCCATAGTAAGAAAAGTCCCGCGTCTCCCCTAGACCCCTATAGGGAAGAAATCCCCTGTTCCCCCCATAGAAATATAGTAAGAACCTCCTGCTGTCTCCCATAGACCTATAGTGAGAACGTCCTGCTGTCTCCCCTAGAAATCTATAGTTTTAAAAACGTCCCGTGTCCCCCATAGACCCCTATAGTGAGAACGTCCCGCGGCTCCATAACTCCAAAAGTGAGGAAAAGTCCCCTGTTTTCCCTTTGACCCCTAAAGTGAGAAAAGTCCCGCTGTCTCCCTTTGCCTATAGTAGGAACCCTCCTGCTGTCCCCATAGACTCTATAGTGAGAATCCCGCTGGGTTTCCCCTAACTCAAATTTAAACGTCCCGCTGTTTCCATAGACTCTATAGTAAGAAAGTCTCCCCTAAACCCTATAGTAAGAACGTCCCGCTGTCTCCCATAGACTCTATAGTAAGAACGTCCCGCTGTCTCCCTTAGACTCTATAGTGAGAACGTCCAGCTGTCTCCCATGACTCTATGAAAAGAACGTCCTGTTACAGTGGTGGCCAAAAGTATTGTCCCCCTGCAATTCTGTCAGATAATATTCAGTTTCTTCCTGAAAATGATTGCAATCACAAATTCTTTGCTATTATTATCTTCATTTAATTTGTTTCAATGGAAAACCACAAAAAGAAATTGTCATAAAACCAAATTGGATATAATTCCACCAAACATAAAAAAGGATGTGGACAAAAGTATTGTGAAAAATCATGTGATGCTTCTCTAATTTGTGTAATTAACAGCCCCTGTAACCTACCTGTGGCATCTAACAGGTGTTGGCAATAACTAAATCCCACTTGCAGCCAGTTGACATGGATTAAAGTTGCCTCCACCTCTATCCTGTGTCCTCGTGTGACCACATTGAGCATGGAGAAAAAAAAAGAAGACCAAAGAACTGTCTGAGGACTTGAGAATCCAAATTGTGAGGAAGCGATGAGCAATCTCAAGGCTACAAGTCCATCTCCAAAGACCTGAATGTTCCTGTGGCTACCGTGCGCAGTGTCATCAAGAAGTGTAAAGCCCCTGGCTCTGTGGCTATCCTCCCCATGGCGCTGTGGCTAGCCTCCCCATGGCGCTGTGGCTAGCCTCCCCATGGCACTGTGGCTAGCCTCCCCATGGCACTGTGGCTAACCTCCCCATGGCACTGTGGCTAACCTCCCCATTTGGCGCTTTTGGCCCAAACCTCCCCATGGGGCTGTGGCTAACCTCCCCATGGCGCTGTGGCTAACCTTCCCATGGCGCTGTGGCTAACCTCCCCATGGCGCTGTGGCTAGCCTCCCCATGGCGCTGTGGCTAGCCTCCCCATGGCGCTGTGGCTAGCCTCCCCATGGCGCTGTGGCTAGCCTCCCCAATGGCACTGTGGCTAGCCCCCCCATGGCACTGTTTGGGTAACCTCCCCATGGCACTGTGGCTAACCTCCCCATGGCAATGTGGCTAACCTCCCCATGGCACTGTGGCTAACCTCCCCATGGCACTGTGGCTAACCTCCCCATGGCACTGTGGGTAACCTCCCCATGGCACTGGGGCTAACCTCCCCATGGCACTGTGGCTAACCTCCCCCCTGGCGCTGGGCTAGCCTCCCCATGGGGACTGTGGCTAACCTCCCCAGGCACTGTGGCTAACCTCCCCATGGCGCTGTGGCTAACCTCCCCATGGCGCTGTGGCTAACCTCCCCATGGCGCTGTGGCTAACCCCCCAAGGCGCTGTGGCTAACCTCCCCATGGCGCTTGGCTAACCTCCCTAGATGTGGCGGAAAAGAACAATTTGACGAGAGATTTTCAAGCAAGTTTGGCGGAGGGGTGGATAAAAAACCCCTCGCCCAACTAAAACAAGTTCAAGCTGTCCTCGTCCGAGCAGGCTGTATTTTTAAAGGTCATGATCCCCCTAGGCACTAAACCCAATCGCCCCTTTACCACCCCCTTTTTCACATATGCCCCAACCCCTTTACAAAAGCCACCCCCACTACAACCATGTAAGGGCTCTAGAAGAAAGCAAACTGAAGGGTAGCCGGGGGCCCCCTTTGGAGGCTGGGTAGCCGGGCGGGCCCCCCTTTGGAGGCTGGGTAGCCGGGCGGGCCCCCCTTTGGAGGCTGGGTAGCCGGGCGGGCCCCCCTTTGGAGGCTAGGTAGCCGGGCGGGCCCCCCTTTGGAGGCTTGGTAGCCGGGCGGGCCCCCCTTTGGAGGCTAGGTAGCCGGGCGGGCCCCCTCACCATACCCCCCCCCCTCCCATTAACCCTCTCCCCCCCCTTCCCCCCCCCGATTCACTTACCTGTTCTAAGAGCGGAGGCCTGGGTTTTTTCGCGGCGTCCGGTGCTGCTGAGAGGAGGGGGAGGGCCCCCCTTTAAAGGTAGAGGAGGAGGGCAGCGTCGTCCTCTCTCTTTTCCCCGGCAGCTTCCGCTCTTCAGTGCCGGGCGCGCGCTGTGAGGGAGAGGAGGAGGGGCAGCGCTGCCCCCCTCCTGTCCCAGCAGCGCACCGCGCCACTGAAGAAACAGACAGCATCAGCGCAGCTTGCTAATGCTGTCTGTCATTACAACGGAGCCCCGGGAAGGGAGCAGCAGTATGTCCCTTCCGGCGCTCCGTTGTCGCTCTGCAAAAAAAACTAAAAATTTTCCTCCGACCCCCAGCACCGCGCCGCTCTTGCCCGGAGGAAAATAGAAAAAAAAAAAAAAAAAAAAAACTCTTGCTGCAGTGCCGCCCCTACCAAGCGCCGCCCCAGGGACTGCCCCGGGGGCCTGTGGGAAATAGGGCCCGCAGTTTGAGGGAAACATTCCCGACCGTACTATCCTTGGCGTCTGAATGAAAAGGGGGCTGTATGGGGGGAAAACCCAGGAAGACCCCCTTTTTTACCCCGACACAAAAAAAGCCAGGGTGGAGCTTGCCCAAACTTACCTGAGAAAACCTAAAACTTCTGGGAAAAATGTCCCTGGTCAGAGGAGACAAAAGTAGAGCTTTTTGGGAAAAGGCATCAAAATAGAGTTTACAGGGGAAAAAAAAAAAAAGGGATTCAAAGAAAAGAACCGTCCCTACAGTCAACATGGCAGGGTTCCCTGCATCAAACATGGCGGGGTTCCCGATTTTTGGGGTTGCTTTGCTGCCTCTGGGACTGGACGCTTGACCGTGTGCATGGCTTATGAAGCTAAGACTACCAACCACATAATGTAGGGCCCCGTGTGGAAAGCTGGGGCTCCCCAGAGGTCATGGGTCTTTTCCCGCAGGACAAGACCCAAAACACACTTTAAACACCGGTGGGAAAAAAGCACGGGGGACTTTTTAAAAATGGGACAATGAGTTCCCACCCGAATCCCATAGAAACCTGGGAGAGATCTCAAAATGGGCCGTTTGGGGAAAGGGGCCTTCGGACCCGGAGCAGTTTGCCAAGAAGAATGGTCTAAAATTCCCGCAACCCCCCTTTTAAAAAATCATTTATGGTTACCGGAAAACGGTTGTTGCAGTTATTTTTTGCTAAAGGGTTTTGCTACCAAAATTAGGCTGAGGGTGCCAATACTTTTGTCCGGCCATTTTTGGAGTTTTGTGTGAAATGATCAATGATTTGATTTTTGTTTGTGTTTTTTCATTGCAAGCAAAATAAATGAATATATTAATACCAAAGAATTAGTGATTGCAATCATTTTCAGGAAGAAACGGAGTATTATCTGACAGAATTGCAGGGGTGCCAATACTTTTGGCCACCACTGTATGTCCATAGTGAGAACGTCTCTCCACAGAATGTTTTTTTTTTTTTTTTTTTTACTCGTCTTTTGAAACGTTGCAAGAAACAGCAGAACAGGGCGGAAAGTTTACCATTGGAGTCTATGGAAAGCGCCGGATGTTTTTTGCCGTGCTTTTACGCGCATCTTTTTGCAGAAGTCCATAGAAATTGATGCGCTGCGTTTCTGCAATAAAATGAGCGTCAAACGCACTAAAAAACGGCCGTTTATTCAGCAGCTTTTGACAGGCAGTGGACAAAAACGTTTTTTAGGATTTGGTTTTCAGGTCGCCGTTTGTCTTCTGCCTTGTAAAATTAGACTAATACTCCACCCGTAATACACCAGTAATAGCCCATTAAGGGTATGTTCACACGGCGTACTGAGAGCTATGAATTACCATAATCGCAGGGCGCATGTCGGGCATATTGAGGCGCAAATACGCCGCAAAATGTGCCCTACAATTACTCCATGTGGGTATACCCTTAATACTGCCTTTATACCTCTCTAGCATACTAGTAATTCTCCAGTGCTATATCTGTAGTAGCGCACTAATACACCTTATACTCTTAGTTTACTACTAATAAAACATTAATGCTCCACAATATCCATAATACCACATTAATACTCCCTTTGTATACAATACACCTATAATATGCTGATACTGTATCCACAATACTCCATTGTTACTCCTCTTTACATTAGAAATATACTAGTATCAGTACCTTCTTATGGGTCGGCTCCACTGAAGTTTCCGCACAACGCGCTCTGGCCAAATATTCGCACCCCCCTAGAGGAGATCTCCGCTCGCGCTGCGCGGTTTATTTCTGCAGAGCCCTGCAGATTCCTAGTCTAGACCTCCACTACCTGCCCTGCACTAAAGGGTTAACTAGTATAGAAGGAACAAGGGGGTTACCCACCGGCCAGAAAGCTTTCTTCATAATCCGGCATTTTTCAATTTCCCGCTCTGCGCCCCTGCTGATCAACCACAGGGCTGGTGCCGCCCTCCGAGAAGAGGGAGGAGGTGACCCCAGGGCGACATGAAGGATAAGATGACAGCTGCCGCACTCAGGAAGTGCAAGCTCCTGTGTCACCGATGCAGCAGAATCCTGCACTGATCCATTGCAGCTCCAGAGCAGAACTCAAAGTTCTGCTGTTGCATCGTCTATAAAAGGTTATGTTCACACACAGCGGAGTTGCTGCAAGTTCTCTTTAGCTGGATTTTAACTTTTTGCGTTCCCAAATTCTGTGCAGATTGTCACCAGTCAATGGTTATGAGGGTGATGGATGCAGCAGAGCACGGGCACCAGTGTTCAGCTCCAGCAGCAAAACCTCGCACCTAGTTTCTTGAGATACATCCTCAAGAGCTGATGTGAAAGCACCGCTCCCTGGACATCAGGCACAAGTGCCCCTCTAACCAGGGCTGTGGAGTCTGAAAGCCAAAGCCCCGACTCCTCAATTTCCCAAACCTCCGACTCCACAGCCCTGCTGCTAACAAGATAATGGGTTTATGTTGTGTTTGAGGTCAAAAATGCAAAAAAAAAAACAAAAAAAAAAACACTTGAAACTGACAGAAGTAAAAAAAACAATTTGCTAAAAATAAAACTGATATTTTTGGTTGAGCCACAACTCAAACACTAAGACTAATGGAAGCCGTCTGGACAAAAATGGCGCAACTAGAAAATATTAACAATTTGACTGTGGGGACATGTTAAAGTAAGGTGTGCCCTGTAATTAGCACAACTGGAATCTTCAAACCTGTGATCAGTCTGCCTATTTACAAGGGTGAAAAACTAGACCTGTGCTGTTGGAATCCAATGGTGATGTGCAAAAATGAACATTGGCCCAAAAGGAAACAGCCGAGAGTGGTCTCTAGCAATAACATAAAACAATAGTTAAAGCTTACAACAGCCCAACATCCTAATACTACACTTGTACATATTATGAGAACTGGATTACCGTAATGACTAGGACGAAATTCCAGCCGAAATTTCGCCCCTCCGGCGCGTAATTACGGACAAAAACCACCCTATTTGCCTTTGTGAACTTAGCTAACAGTCTCTTTAATCAGGTTAGTTCACCCCACCGTTGTCTATTGCCAAAGAACTTAAAAGTGTTTGTCTCACTATCTGATTCATCTCACTCGGGTCCTGTTTTCTTGGGTTCACTTTGAATTCAGGGCGTGTTTACTGTCTTATTAGGCTGCAGTAAAGCCAGGTCAGTAGCTATAGCAACCAGTGTGGCAGCTATCAGGAGAGATCACCAGGTCTGTAGCTAAGAGCAACCAGTGCTGGCCACCTAATCAGGAGAGACAACAGGTCTGTAGCTAAAAGCAAACCAGTGCTGGCAGCCTATCAGGGGGATTGGATGGTCTGTAGCTATAGCAACCTAGGAGCTGATGACCCATACAAGAGGGGATATCTAGGAATGGGTTAGGCCCACATATTGGGAAGTGACTTGTTTTTACAAGATCTTTAACATAAAAAGCAGCAGCGATCCCTGTAGTGAGATGACCCCTTTAAATTCAAAGCATGGGTGAAGTTTGGGCAAAGATACCTTCATCTTTTGAAAGAATTTGCATTTTATGTCTGTGTGACTTGTGAGCGTGGCCAGGAGGGTCAGACAAAACCACCAGTTAGTATTTTTTTTTTTGTTTATTTTAAGATTGCAGTGGGTTAAGTCAATGAGGTGATATATACAAGCGAAGCTCAGACAGCGGGCACAACACCAAGGCAATGCCACAAGGCCACAGCCGGCTCCGTGAGGCCTCCATACATCCAGACACTCACAAAAATCAGCATTATATTTACACATTTTACAAAATCATAAACTATACAATTCTCCGGTGCAGACACCAAGTCCACCTCATAGAAAATAAACAGCAGCAGCAGGGTCAGCGGACGTCCTCCAGCGCAGCCGCCGCCGCTCCTCACACTATGTATTTGAAGCTGTAGGTCTTGTCACAGGACAGCCTCTGGCCCTTACAGCGGCCGCACAGCTCCTGGCAGTGAGGGCGCTTCAGGTCAATGTGTCGCCTCTCCGGGCACGAGCACCAGGCCTTCATGCAGGTCTGAAAGAGGGAAGAGGGGTAGAGGTCATCCCACCCCAACCATAGTAAGGAAGCAGACCCACCCAAAGCAAGCTAAGGGCAAACTGACCCAATCCTCAAGTGTCACCCACACCAACCCAGGAGCAGACTGACCCACTGGACTAAATCCTCAAATGTGACTGTGACCTTCAGCAAGACGACTCAGGAGCAGACAGACCAAGCACCACTCCCACCTACATTAACCTAGGAGAACACTGACCCAGAGGACCAGTTCCTCAAGTGTCACCCACACCTACAACCCATGAGCAGACTGACCCACAGAACTCAGCCCTCAGAGGCTACTCCCATCCATAGCAAGGAAAGCCAGGAGCAGATTGGTCCACCTTTGCTAAACCAGGAGCAGACTGACCAAGTGACCAAATGGCCAGTAAACCTCCCTCTCCAACATCCACACCAAATTAGGCACTGGAACCACAGAACTAAGCCCTTCTAGGTGACTCCCCCTAACAGCAAGGAGACCCAGGAGCAGGTTGACCCATACGAACACTTTGTCGATGACACGTCCCCAACAAGGGATCCGGGCAGAACCCACAGATTGACCCCCCCAAACAGTAAGGAACCCAGAGCAGGTTTTGCCCCCCCCAAAATTTCACCCCTTTCCGGGATCAACCCAGGACAACTACCCATACAAGCCAATTCTTCAGATACTTCCACCAACAAGGAGATCCAGGATCAGATCAACCCACAGATGTGACCCCACCCACAGTAAAGAGACCCAGGAGCGGTCTGACCCACTGGACCAAGTACTCAGATGTAACTGCTACCTTCATTATGGAAACCCAGGAGCAGACAGACCCAAGTGTCAGCCCCACCTACATTAACCTAGGAGCAGACAGACCCAGAGGACCAATTCCTCAAATGTCACCCACACCTACAACCCAGGAGCAGACTGACCCACAGAACTCGGCCCTCAGATGTGACTCCCATCCATAACAAGGAAAGCCAGGAGCAGACTAGCCCACCTACATCAACCCAGGAGCAGACTGACCCATTAACCTTAAAGCAACTTTTCAAAATTCCACCATCTACAATCTAGGAGCTAAGTACCACAGAACCAAGTCCTCCTATGTGACCGACTCCCACTGACCACAAAGACCTGGGAGCAGACTGACCTAACCCCCAAGCTTCATCCACACCTACAACCTAGGAACAAACTCATGACCCATGAGAGTCAAATTCCCAATAAACCTCCCTCTCCCCAAGATCTACACGAACTTAGCCAATGGAACCACAGAACTAAGCCCTTCTAGGTGACTCCCACTAACAGCAAGGAGACCCAGGAGCAGGCTGACCCACCTCAAATGAGACCTCTTACCGGCATCAACCCAGGAGCAGGCTGGCCCATGCAAACCAATTCTTCACATGATACTTCCACCAACAAGGAGATCCAGGTGCAGATCAACCCACAGATGTTACTCCCACCCACAGTAAAGAGACCCAGGAGCAGACTGACCCACTGACAAATCCTCAGATCTGACTGCTACCTTCATCACGGAAACCCAGGAGCAGACTGACCCACAGGACCAAATCTACAGATCAGTTCCACCTCCAATAAAGCGACCCATACATGTTCCACTCTTCCAGCCCTACCCTACATATGCACCCTCTGCAGAGCATGCATGTTCTCCATGGGGAGATGGAGGAAGAGCTGCCATTTCTGCTCTCCATAAAGTAAAGGCAATCCAAAACCACCAAACGCTGCTCTTTCCCCAACATCTGCTCCCCCTCCCCCCCCCCCAGTTCACATTTGATGGCCAGCCAGTCCTGCGAAAATCGGTGGATTTCTCTATGGCCACAAGACAGAAGCAGATTGCCCCCTTCCTCCCAGGCTGGGCACCTTCATCCACAGGTCTGGTGGTGGCTGCTGGGTATCAACTGGTCACAGAAAATGGAGTGCCCATCCAAAAGCTTCCGGGATAATCAGATGCCAGATTAACCGACCACCTCTGCCCATGTATGCTGGCATCACCCTGTTGGTACCATGGTCACCTCATGACCGGTCTCCTACCTTGCACTCAATGGACTCCACATAGTAGGGGTTGAAGCCCTTCTGACACTTGTGACAATACTGCTTGAAGTAAACCTGCAAACAAGGAAGAACATGAGGTGCAGGGTATGAGGGGCACAGTCCAGGGGATCCCCACCCACCGGCTGAGCGGCCCGGCAAGCTGACGCCAGGGGACTGTGCCCCACTCATTATGAATGGACTAAGGGAATTTAGCTTCTTACAATGCATCAGTGCTGCCCCACCACTGGAGGGCGCAAGCAACACTGACCCAGCGACAGAGGGACTCCCTGCAGGACTACAGTAACTAGTCCTGACAGGACACCTGCAGTCATGGCCGAGTTGTAGTCATCAGCCCCCGCGTCACTCACCTTGTTGGTTCCAGATACACACCACACGTATGCGCTCTCCCACCGCACCTGGCAGCTCCGGCAGTGGAAGAAGCCATACTTCTGCTCCAGGAACTGGAAAAACCCAGAACAATGTGGTCAAAATGTGGTCATAAATATCTACCACTGCCCTGCACATAGTGACTGCACCAGCATAATAGTGAGCGCAGCTCTGGAGGATAATACAGGATGTAACTCAGGATCAGTACAGGATAAGTAATGTATGTACAGTGACTGCACCAGCAGAATAGTGAGCGCAGCGCTGGAGGATAATACAGGATGCAGCTATTTATACCGACTCAGTACATTGATTTTTTTCTCTATGTGAACCAAGACAGTCCCATCTACACTGGAAAAATCTTAATTACAGAAATGGCGCCACCACTTCTCGTGTGTTTGTATCTGATGTTGCATCTCAGCTTCAGTTACTTCAGTATAGCCGAGCTGCAATATCAGATACAAACACACAAGAAGGAGTGGCGCCATTTCTGGAAACGAGTCTTTACACAAGATGTAGTTCATTTCTCAGTTGTGGCTCTGAGCAGCGTCAGTTCGGGGCTCAGGACTTCCAGGCGGTGTTTGATTTTCTTCGGCTGTGGTGGGTGCAGATCTGACCATAAGGGGCCGTTCACACGGCTGATTTTGGCACGGATTTCAGCCATACTGCGCACTGTATTTGCGCTGCAGTACAGCTGGAATCCGTCCCTGTCATTACGGTAATCCACTGCTCTCATAGAGAACTATGGATTCCATCTCTCCTTCCCACTCGGCAGATCCACCACGGGGGGATAAAGTGACATGCACATCATAAATAATGAATGTCCCTGGGGCCGGCGTGACGCCGCCACCCCCCCCCCCCCCGGCAGCCGGCGTAATTGCGGGGCGAAATCCATCCCGCAATAAGCCGTGTGAACATTACCTGAGGGTGCTTTCACACGGTGCGTTTTTTGGTGCAGGAAGGCACAATAATTAATGCTGTACATTGCTGCACAAAAATCACGGTAAAAATCGCGGCATTAAAAGCTGTGCCTTCCTGCACCAAAAACACACCGTGTGAAAGCACCCTTATGGGGTTATCAAGCTTAGCTCACATTAGGGCAAATTTTAGTCCTGTGTAAATTACTTTAGAGCACCATTAACTCCAGGGCGCTGGACATTCAGGGAGGGGGGGTGCTTACATAACATAGGCCAAGCCAAATCTAACGGAAGCCATAAATAACTGTTAGAGGACCCTGTGCACAAAGGCTTACAATCTACATGAAGGAAAGAGACAGGAGGTGAGGGGCAGACATGTTTGTGGGGGGTAGAGGCATCAGGGTTATTGTAGGTTATAGCTTTCTGAAGAGATGGGTTTTCAGGCTAGCGAGAGTGGGGGAGAGTCTGAGGTGTTGGGGCAGTGAGTTCCAGAGTGTGGGGTAAGCACAGGAGAAGTCTTGGAGACAGTTGTGTGAGGAGCTGATAAGAGGAGAGCAGAGAAGGTCCTGTGAGGAGCGGAGGTTGAGTATCTGGAGATTAGGGCTAGGTTCACACGGTGTATTTGCAAGGCGTAATTACGCCGTGGGAGCGGGAGCCAGCACCTCGCCGGCCCATAGACTCGCATTACCAGCGGCGCATGTACGCCGCTAGTAGTTGACATGTCACTTATCTCCCCCCTCGGCGTATTGTCCGAGCAGGGAGAGGAGACGTAATCCATAGATCTCTATGAGGACTGTGGATTACCGTAATGACTGGGACGTTTTCAGCCATAATTTGCGCAGTACAGCGCGTAATAACGGACTGAAATAGGTCCAATTTTAAGCCGTGTGAACATAGCCTAAGGCAGAGATGTAACTTTTAGGCTAGACAGTCTTACACTGCACCCCATGTATCCTCGTTAAACCTGGCATCTGTTAGATAAACTTTACACTTTATTTAGCAGTCTGATCCAAATATCACCACAGTGTGAATGTGGCTGAAAGGAATACCTGTCATGTTATGTTTAGCTCCAGGTTTCTCTGCATTTGGGACAGGGGTGAGGTGTAACTGCGGCAGTCTCACTTGTTTTAGGAGATACCCTTTAAATCCCCCCCCACCCCTCATTATAGAGCACCTGTGCTCCCATCTCACCTGGAACGAGGGTCTCTTCATCTTGGCATCACTGTCCTCACCTTCCTCCGGGTCATGCTGCACCCCCACCTCTTGGGCCCCAGCGCTCTGGGTGGGTGGCAGTGTGAAGAGCCTGCGGTCTGACAGTCTGGAGTACACAGCTACGGTGCGGGGGAACCGGACCGGAGTTGACAATACTGAGGCCAGCATGCTGCCCTGGTGTGGCACGGCACAGGAAGGGCCCTCCCTTACGGCGCTCCTCAGTGTGCGGGGCCCCAGTGAACACTGAACAGACACACCTACTCTGGGGGTTCACTTTGAACCCCGACTTCTTTGGTGCAAAATCGACCAAGACCTTTAAATCGGGCCCAGCTGGGTAAGTAAGGGCCTTCAGCTGAGCCCACCGATAGTTTTCCAGGGACAAGTCAAAAGGGAATGGTGGGCTTCATGGGCCCGGGCACCCCCTTGTAGGGAGGCTTCCAGTAGGACATCTTGGGCTTGTAATAGGGGGGCTGCTGCCGATAAGAAGGCCCATAGTTCATGTAGGGTGGGAACTGCTGGTGCATGACTCCAGCCATATTGCCTGACCAGTATCCTGCAGTGACCAGCACCCTGAGCGCCTGCCCTATATATCGGTCCTCATTAGTATAATGACCGGCAGCACTGGGGGGATTAACCCATTGGGTGCCGGCCACAACCCCGAGCTGAGGCTCCATAGTGCAACACGTGAGGCGAGAGTCCGCCATGTCTGAAATTCATACGAGGGTCCCTGCCTGACGAGGGCTCTTATATGAAATTTATACAGCTGCCATAGTCCAGCTCCGTACATCTCCAGACATTGTCCTGTGTGCTGAATGGTGGCAAATGGGATGCATTTATTATATTGCACTGACATAGTCTCCATTTTTATATTATCTGTCAAATATTCGTTAAATTTTAAGAGTATTTTTGCATACGTTTAGCCTATACATTATAACGTATACATTATGGTCGAATGTAGGGTGCACCCCGCTTTTTTTTCAATGGAAAAACGCAGGAAAAAACGGATGCATTAAATCATTCATTGACTCATATTGGTGGCCAGATGTGCAACCTGCATTGACATAGTGTCAAATATGCGTTTAATAATAACAGGTGGAGGGCGCCGGGCGCTGAACTTTTTTAAAAGGGTCGTCTCACTACAAGGATTGCTGCTTTTTATGTTAAAGATCTTGCAGAAACAAATCACTTTGCAATATGTGTCCATTACCAGTGTCCTACCTATTCCTAGATATCCCCTCTTGTATGGGACTGCATCAGCTCCTCAGGTGCTTTTCTACGACTGTTCTATCGTCATGATAGGCTGCCAGCGCTGGTTGCTATGCTACAGTCTTGTTCCATCTTCCTTTATAAAGGCTGCCAGCGCTGGTTGGGTATAGCTACAGTCCTGTTCCATCTCTCCTGATAGGCTGCCAGCGCTGGTTGCTATAGCTACAGTCCTGTTCCATCTCTCCTGATAGGCTGCCAGCGCTGGTTGCTATAGCTACAGTCCTGTTCCATCTCTCCTGATAGGCTGCCAGCGCTGGTTGCTATAGCTACAGTCCTGTTCCATCTCTCCTGATAGGCTGCCAGCGCTGGTTGCTACAGTCCTGTTCACTCTCCTGATTGACTGCCCGCAGCTGGTGCTATAACTACAGTCCTGTTCCATCTCTCCTGATAGGCTGCCAGCGCTGGTTGCTATAGCTACAGTCCTGTTCCCATCTCTCATGATTAGGCTGCCAGCGCTGGTTGCTACAGTCCTGTTCCATCTCTCCTGTTAGGCTGCCAGCGCTGGTTGCTATAGCTACAGACCTGTTTCATCTCTCCTGATAGGCTGCCAGCACTGGTCACTATAGGATATCATTACATAACTTTGTTGAAGTTTATATTATGTGTGTAATTGATAGATTTGGCGCAGTTTATTACGTTGTTGCAGTTTATATTTTGCAGCACTTTGTTACATTGTTGCAGATATCACTGTAATAGTTTATAACTTTGTTGCGGTTTATTACATTGTAGTAGGTGATATTAGTGCACGACTCTGTTACACTGTAGCAATCTATTGCATTGTTGCAGTTTATAACAATTTTGCAGTTGACATAATTGCAGCACTTTATTACATTGTTGCAGATGATATCACAGTAGCAGTTTATTACATTGTTGCAGATATCACTGTAACAGTTTATAACTTTGTTGCGGTTTATTACATTGTTGCAGCTTCTTTCAGCGCAGCGCTTTATTACCTTGTTGCAGCTGATTTTGCAGCAGTTTGTTATATTGTTGTAATTCAATGAATTGTTGCAATTTATGTTTTGCAGATGTTATCATTACAGCACTGTATAACTTTGTTGCAGTTTATAACAATTTTGCAGTTGACATAATTGCAGCCCTTTATTACATCGTTGCAGATATCACTGTAGCAGTTTATAACATTTCTTGCATATGAACCTATATTAGACAATTCTGATGGGTTATACGGCCTGGGCCACATCCAGATCCCAAAGAGCAGTAGATCTTCCATCACACGGTCTGTGTAGGATCCATTCTGGGTTGTTTGGCTCTCGGGTATTGTGCAGTGTCAGTAGGTATCAATGGGGCGCTTCTAACTCTCTGTGTACGATGGCTCGGAAGAACTATGGATCCGTTTCCCATTCACTGGAAAGTTCAGGTAGAAACCTTTCCCACTGTTTCCATAAAACCAGTGGGTGCAGGTGACTGAGGTTATGGGGGGGACACAGACAACAGTTTGGTGGCTGTGATTGGTCTGGGGATTGTAGGCCCACAAGGTATCCGGAGACTCAGGGGCCCAGTACAGTAGGAGGCAGTGAGGGTATGGGGTTTGGACCCACAGGTTATCAGCGGCTCAGGGGCCCCAGTTACCAGTAGGAGGACTTCACAGTGAGGGCTCTGGTCGGTATTGGCCCAGGTAATCCAGTGGCTCAGGGGTCCAGTACAGTAGGAGGCAAGTGACATGTGAGGGTTTCTGGGGTTTGACCCAGGTATCAGGGTAAGGGGCCACCAGGACAGTTAGGAGGCAAAGATGAGGGTCTGGGGGTTTGGGCACCAGGGTATCAGGGCCTCAGGGGAAACCCAACTTAACCAGTAGGACTAGCAAGTGAGGGTCTGGCGGTTTGGCCCCAGGTAATCAGGGCTCAGGGGCCCAGTTACAGTAGGCAGGCAGTGAGGTCTAAGGGTGTTGGTCACCAAGTTATTACTCAGGGCTCAGGGGCCCCCCTAAGTACAGTAGGAGTCAGTTAGGGTCATGGGGTGTGGCCCCAAGGTATCAGGAGCTCAGGGGCCATTACAGCTAGGAGGCAGTGAGGGTCTGGGGTGTGGCCCCAGGTATCAGGGATCAGGGGCAGTACAGTAGGAGGACAGTGAGGGTTGGGGTGTGGCCATAGGTATCAGGGACCTCAGGGACCCAAGTATTACAAGTAGACTAAAGGTGTCAGGGTTCTGGGTTATTTAGGCCACACTAGGTATTCAGGTGCTCAGGGGCACAGAGTACAGTAGAGGCAGTGAGGGTCTGGGGTTTGGTAACCGTAATCAGGGCTCAAAGGGAGGGGACTCTGTACGTAGGGAGGCAGGTGAGGGTCTGGGGTTTGGACCCAAGGTCTATCAGGGCTCAGGGGACAATGTCTCAGTAGGTGGCAAGGGAAGGGTCTGGCGGTTTGTGCCCCAGGTATCACGGGCTCAGGGGCCCAGTAAAGTAGGAGGCAGTGAGGGTTGGGGTTTGGCCCCCAGGTATCAGGGCCTCAAAGGGGCCCAAGTATCAGTTAGGAGCAGGCTGAGAGGTCTAGGGTTTGGACCCCAGGTATCAGGGCTCTCAGGGGCCCAGATACTCAGTAGAGCACGGTGAGGGTCTGGGGTGTCGGCCCAGGTATCAGGGACTCAGTGGGCCAGCTAAGTAACAGACTATGGAGGCAGTGAGGGTCTGAGGGTGTAGAGCCCAGGTAATCAGGGGCTCAGGGGCCCAGTACAGTAGGAGGCAGAGAGGGTCCGGGGTGTGGCCCCAGGAATCAGGGCTCAGGGGCCCAGTACAGTAGGAAGAAGGGAGGGTATATGAGGGTGTGTAAGGACCCCAGGTTTAACGGGCTCAGGGGCCCAAGTACAGTAAGGAGGGCAGGGGAGGCGATACCTGGGGTGTAGGCCCACGGTATATGTCAGGGCTCGTAGGAGGCCAGTACAGTAGGTAACGGCTCATAGTGAAGGCTCTGGGCGGTGTGGCACCTCCAGGTATCAGGGACTCAGGCGATAGAGACGCCACGCGAGTAGACAGTAAGGAGGGCAGGTTAGGGTACTGGGGTGTGGCTC
This sequence comes from Phyllomedusa bahiana, assembly GCA_025379985.1. Taxonomy (NCBI): domain Eukaryota; kingdom Metazoa; phylum Chordata; class Amphibia; order Anura; family Hylidae; genus Phyllomedusa; species Phyllomedusa bahiana. The sequence goes on from JAODAL010018771.1 coordinate 22,375, forward strand.
TCCAGGTATTTGGGGACTCAAGGGCACTGTACAGGATAGGAAGGCAGTGGAGGGTCTGGGAGTGTGAGCACTGGTATCAGGGCTCAGGGGCCCAGTACAGTAGGAACGGCAGTGAGGGTACTGGGGATGATGTGGCCCAACGGTATCAGGGTCTGGGGCCCAGCCTACGGTAGGAAGGAGGTTGAGGGTTCTGGGGTTGTAGGCTCCAGGTATCCGGATCACAGGGGGACCCAGTACAGATAGGACGGCAGTGAAAAAAAGTGTAGAGGGCTCTGGGTGTGGAACACCAGGTTATCATGGACTCTCAGGGGGCCCAGTAAGTAGGAGCCCTACTAGCAAAAAGTGGGGTCCGGGGTTTGTGGACCACCAGGTATCTGGGACTAAGGGGCCCGTACAGTAAGGAGCAGGTGCAGGGGTCTGGGGTTTGGCCCTCGCAGGTAATCAGGAGTAGGGGCCCCGTACAGTAGGAAGGCAGTGAGGGTAAGGGGTGTCCGGCCCCAGGTATCAGGGACTCAGGTGGCCCAGTACAGAGTAGGAGCAAGAGAGGTGAGGAAGGTCCTGGTGGTGTTGGCCACAGGTATCAGGGACTCTAGGAGGGGCCACAGTACAGTAGGAGGGCATGGGAGGGTTGGGGGCCATAGTGGCCCCAGGTAATCGAGGCTCAGGGGCCCACAGTACAAGTAGGAAGGCAGGGAGGGTCTGGCGGTGTAAAGCTCAAGGTATCAGTGCTCAGGGGCACCTCAGTACAGTGGAGCTAGTAGTGTGAGGGTCTGGGGTGTTTTGTTTGGCCCCAGAGGTATTCAAGGCTAAGGGGCCCAGTACTGTGAGGAGTGCACGTCATACAGTGAGGGTCTGGGGTTTGGCCCAGGTACATCAGGGATCAGGGGCTCCCAGTCAACAGTAGGAAGCAGGTGGGGTCTGGGGTTTCGGCCCCCACGGTATCAGGCTCAGGGGCCCGCAGTACAGAGGAGAAGGTGAGGGTCTAGGGGGTTGAAGTTTGGCACCAAGGTATATCAGGGCTCAGGGGCCCAGTACAGTAGGAGCAGGTGAGGGTCTGGGGTTTGGCCCCAGGTATCAGGGAACTCAGGGGGGTCCCCAGTACCTGTAGGAGGAAGTGAGGGTCACTGGGGTTTGGCCCCAGGTATCAGGGCTCAGGGGCCCAGTACAGTAGGAGCAGGTGAGGGTCTGGGGTGTGGCCCCAGGTATCAGGGCTCAGGGGCCACATACAGTAGGAGAGCAGTGATGGGTTTGGGGGTGTGTGGCCCCAGGTATCAGGGCTCAGGGGCCCAGTACAGTAGAAGCAGGTGAGGGTCTGGGGTTTGGCCCCAGGTATCCGGGTTCAGGGGCCCAGTACGTTGGAGCAGGAGTGGGTCTGGGGTTTGGCCCAGGATATCAGGGGCTCAGAAGGCCACAGTACAGTAGGAGGCGTGAGGGTCGTTGGGGTGTGGCCCAGGTATCAGTGCTCAGGGGCCTGTTACAGTAGAGGCAGTGAGGGTCTGGGGTTGGCCGCCCAGAGTCATCAGGGGCTCAGGGGCCCGAGTACAGTAGGAGGCAGTGTGGAGTCCTGGGGTTTGGCCCCGGGTATCAGAGGCTCTGGGGCCCAGTACGTAGGATCAGGTTGAGGAGTCTGGGGTTTGGCCCACTAGGTATCAGGAAAACATAAAAAGCTCAGGGGCCTCACCAGTCTCAGTTAGGAGGCAGTGAGGGTCCAGGGTGTATGGCCCCATGTATACTGAGACTCTAGGTGGCTACCAGTACAGTCAGGAGGCAGTGAGGGGATCACTCTCGCGGGTTGTGGCCCCAGGTATATGGGCTAGGGAGCCAGTACGCACAGTGGAGAAGGTGAAGGGTTGGGGTGTGGCCCAAGGTCAATCAGGGCTCAGGGGCCAAGTACATGTAGGACCAGGCAGTAGAGGGTCTGGGGTGTCGGCCCCAGGGTATCAGGGCTCAAGGGGCCCCTGTACAGTTGGAGGCTCAGTGAGGTCTGCGGGTTTGGCCCAGGTATCCGGGCTAGGGGAACACTGTAAAGTAGGAGGCAGTGAGGGTCTGGGTGTGTGAGGCACAGGTATACTGGGCTCAATGGGGTCCCAGTACAGTAGGACGGCAAGTGGAGGGCTCTCGGGGTTTGGCCCAAGGTATCAAGGGATCAGGGGCCATGTACAGTAGGAGGAGGATGGGGTCTGGGTATTTATGACGCCATCATGGTATGAAGGGATCAGGGGCCCAAGTAAGTAGATAGCTGGTGAGGGTATGGAGTGTGGTCACAAGGTATCAAGGGCTAGGGCCAGTACATGTTTGAACGCACAGGTGTGGGTCTGGGGTTTGGCCACCCAAAGGTATCAGGGACTCATGGGGCCAGTACAGTAGGAGAATGGAAGGTGAAGGGTCTGGGGTTTGGCCCCAGGTATCAGGGCTCAGGGGCCCAGTATTACTAGGTGGACCGGTGCGGGTATGGGTTTGCACAGGTATAGGGGCGGTCTCAGGGGCCCAGAATTACAGTTAGGGAGCGAGGGTGGGTCTGGGGTTTGGCCCCAGGTATAAAGGGCTCAAGGGGGCCCAGTTAAGTAGGAGGCAGATGAAGGGTCTGGGGTTTCATGCCCCAGGCTTCAGGGGCTTCAGGGGCCACAGGTAACAGTAGGAGCAGGTGAGGGTCTGGGAGTTTTGGCTCACGGTATCAGGGACTAGAGGGCCAAGTAGACAGTAGGAAGCAGGAGTCTGAGGGTTCTGGGGTTTGGCCTCAGGTATCATGCGGATCAGGTGCCTCAGAACCTCGCGCAGTAGGAGCAGGTCGAGGGTCTGGGGTTTGGCTCAAGGTCATAGGGACTCAGGGGCCAGTAACAGTAGGGCAGGTGAGGGTCTGGGTTTGGCTCCAGGTATCAGGGCTCAGGGGCGCCCAGTCTGTAGGCAGGCAGTGACGGGTATCGGGGTGTGGCCCCAGGTATCAGGGGCTCAGGGGACCAGTTAACGTAGGAAGCAGGTGGAAGGGTCTGGGGTTTGGCCCCTGGTATCCGCGGCTCAGAGGGGCCCAGTAAGTAGGAGGCGAACAGTGAGCGGTCTGCGGGTTTGGCCCAGGTATCAGGGGCTCAGGGGACCCAGTACAGTAAGGAGGCAGTGAGGGTCTGGAGGTGGTGTGGCCCAGGTATCTCAGGTGCTCAGGGGCCCAGTAACAGTAGGAGACAGGTGATGAGGTCTGGGAGATGTAGGCCCTAGGTATCTCAGGGCTACAGGGGCCCAAGTTTTAATACAGTAGGAGCAGGTAGAGTGTCTGGGGTTTGGACCAGGTATCCGGGCTCAGGGGGCCATACAGGTAGGAGCAGACGGTGAGGGTAGGGGTTTGGCACCCAGGTATCAGGGCCTCAGGGGGCCCAGTACAGGGAGAGGCAGAGTGAGGGTCTGGGGTTTGGCCCCAGGGTTATCAGGTCTCAGGGGCCACCCAGTACTGTAGGAGGCTCTAGTGAGGGTCTGGGGTGTGCCCCAGGTATCAGGGATCAGGGGCCCAGTCAGTAGGTGGGCACGTGAGTGGTCTGGGGTGTGGTCCCACAGTATCAGGGCTCAGGGGCCCAGTACAGTAGGATGGCTGAGTGGGACGTCTGGGGTTTGGCTCCAAGGTATCTGGGCTCAGGCGGCCCAGTACAGTGGGAGGCAGTGAGGGGTCTGGGGATGTCGGCCCCCTGGTTTCCAGGACTTCAGGGGCACCCCCGAGAGTACAAGTAGGAGGAGTGAGGGTCCTGGGTTTGGCCCCGGGTATCAGGGCGCAGGGGCTCCCCCAGTAAAGTAGGACGGGCATGTGATGGCCGTCTGGTGGTTTGAGCCCCAGGGTATCACAGGATTAAGGGGCCCCGGTGGCAGCTCGTCCAAGCCGGGTCAGGGGAGAGGAACGGTGGGGGGATGGCCGGGATTATTATTGTCAATGACAATACAGGTTGGGTCAGGTCCTGTCGTCATGGCGATGGAAGTGGATGGAACTCATGGGAGGGGGCGGGGACTCAGCCGCCATCGCCCTCATGTGTCGAGAATGTCTCCGTTATGAGATAGTCAGCTCTGTCATCTCTCTAAGGGTAGACACATGAAGCTGCCCCCCCGACGGACCTGGTAGAGATGCGGCCCGCCAGTTGAGAAGAGACAACCCCACAAATGAAAGACCACAGGAAGCAGGGGGAGAGGACCTCGCTGCCAACAACAGCCCCAGCACAGGTGATGGGGGGGACAGGGAATGGAGTGATAAGTGGATAAGACAGGGGGAGAGGAAGGGAGAATGAAGGAGTATGGGGTGTGGAGAAAGACTGACGGGAACGGAGGAGTAAGTAGAGGAGAGAGACAGCAGGGAAACGGGGTTGTGAGAGAGGAGACAGCGGGAACCGGGGTGCTGAGAGAGAGACAGCCGGGGAACCGGGCGCTGTGAGGAGAGAGACACAGCCGGGCAACAGGGAGGAATGTTGAGAGAGAGACAGCCAGGAACCGAGGTGGGTTGGAGAGAGAGAGAGACAGCCGGGAACCGGGGTGTGAGAGAGAGACAGCCGGGAACCGGGGTGTGAGGGAGAGAGAGAGAGACAGCCGGGAACCGGGGTGTGAGGGAGAGAGAGAGAGACAGCCGGGAACCGGGGTGTGAGGGAGAGAGAGAGAGACAGCCGGGAACCGGGGTGTGAGGGAGAGAGAGAGAGACAGCCGGGAACCGGGGGGTGAGAGAGAGACAGCCGGGAAACGGGGGGTGAGAGAGAGACAGACGGGAAAAGGGGGTGTGAGAAAAGAGAGAGAACAGCGGGAACCGGGGTGTGGAGAGAGAGAGAGAGAGAGAGAGAGAGACGGCCGGGAACCGGGGTGTGAGAGGGAGAGAGAGAGAGACGGCCGGGAACCGGGGTGTGAGAGAGAGAGAGAGAGAGACCGCCGGGAACCGGGGTGTGGAAAAGAGAGAGAGAGAGACACCCGGGAACCGGGGTGTGAGAGAGAGAGAGAGAGAGACAGCCGGGAACCGGGGTGTGAGAGAGAGACAGCCGGGAACCGGGGTGTGAGAGAGAGACAGCCGGGAAACGGGGTGTGAGAGAGAGACAGCCGGGAACCGGGGTGTGTGAGAGAGAGAGAGAGACAGCCGGGAACCGGGGTGTGAGAGAGAGACAGCCGGGAACCGGGGTGTGAGAGAGAGAGAGACAGCCGGGAACCGGGGTGTGAGAGAGAGAGAGACAGCCGGGACCCGGGGTGTGAGAGAGAGAGAGACAGCCGGGAACCGGGGTGTGAGAGAGAGAGAGACAGCCGGGAACCGGGGGGGGAGAGAGAGACAGCCGGGAAGCGGGGTGTGAGAGGGGAGAGGGGACAGCCGGGAAAACCCGGGGTGTGAGAGAGAGAAGCCGGGGGAAACGGGGTGTGAGAGAGAGACAGCCGGGAAACGGGGTGTGAGAGAGAGACAGCCGGGAACCGGGGTGTGAGAGAGAGAGAGACAGCCGGGAACCGGGGTGTGAGAGAGAGAGAGACAGCGGGGACCGGGGGAGAGAGAGAGAGAGCCCGGAACCGGGGTGTGAGAGAGAGAGAGAGAGCCGGGATCCGGGGTGTGTGTGCGAGAGAGAGAGAGAGAGAGAGAGAGAGACGGCCGGGAACCGGGGTGTGAGAGAGAGAGAGAGAGACAGCCGGGAACCGGGGTGTGAGAGAGAGAGAGAGAGAGAGACAGCCGGGACCCGGGGGGTGAGAGAGAGAGAGAGAGAGACAGCCGGGAACCGGGGGGGTGAGGGGAGAGACAGCCGGGAACCGGGGGTGAGAGAGAGACAGCCGGGAACCGGGGTGTGAGAGAGAGACAGCCGGGAACCGGGGTGTGAGAGAGAGACAGCCGGGAACCGGGGTGTGAGAGAGAGACAGCCGGGAACCGGGGTGTGAGAGAGAGAGAGAGAGAGACAGCCGGGAACCGGGGTGTGAGAGAGAGAGAGGCAGACGGACTCGAACCGGGGTGTGAGAGAGAGAGAGACATGGCCGGGAACCGGGGTGTGAGAGAGAGAGAGACAGCCGGGAACCGGGGTGTGAGAGAGAGAGAGACGGCCGGGACCCGGGGTGTGAGAGAGAGAGAGAGACAGCCGGGAACCGCGGGGTGAGAGAGAGAGAGAGACGGCCCGGGGAACCGGGGTGAGAGAGAGAGAACGGGGCCGGGAAGCGGGGTGTGAGGAGAGAGGACAGCCGGGAACCGGGGTGTGAGAGAGAGAGAGAGAGACAGCCGGGAACCGGGGTGTGAGGGAGAGAGACAGCCGGGAACCGGGGTGTGAGGGAGAGACAGCCGGGAACCGGGGTGTGAGGGAGAGACAGCCGGGAACCGGGGTGTGAGAGAGAGAGAGACAGCCGGGAACCGGGGTGTGAGAGAGAGAGAGAGAGAGACAGCCGGGAACCGGGGTCAGAGAGAGAGACAGCCGGGAACCGGGGTGTGAGGGAGAGAGAGAGAGAGAGACTGCCGGGAACCGGGGTGTGAGAGAGAGAGAGAGAGAGACTGCCGGGAACCGGGGTGTGAGAGAGGGAGAGAGAGAGAGAGAGACAGCCGGGAACCGGGGTGTGAGAGAGAGACAGCCGGGACCCGGGGTGTGTGAGAGAGAGAGAGACAGCCGGGAACCGGGGTGTGTGAGAGAGAGAGAGACAGCCGGGAACCGGGGTGTGTGAGAGAGAGACAGCCGGGAACCGGGGTGTGTGAGAGAGAGACAGCCGGGAACCGGGGTGTGTGAGAGAGAGACAGCCGGGAACCGGGGTGTGTGAGAGAGAGAGAGGGGCAGCCGGGAACCGGGTGTGAGAGAGAGAGAGACTGCGGGGTCGGGGGGTGAGAGAGAGAGAGACTGCCGGGAACCGGGGGTGTGAGAGAGAGAGAGACACCGGGAACCGGGGTGTGAGAGAGAGAGAGACAGCCGGGAACCGGGGTGTGAGAGAGAGAGAGACATGGCCGGGAACCGGGGTGTGAGAGAGAGAGAGACATGGCCGGGAACCGGGGTGTGAGAGAGAGAGAGACATGGCCGGGAACCGGGGTGTGAGAGAGAGAGACGGCCGGGAAGCGGGGTGTGAGAGAGAGAGACGGCCGGGAACCGGGGTGTGAGAGAGAGAGAGACGGCCGGGAACCGGGGTGTGAGGGAGAGAGAGAGAGACAGCCGGGAACCGGGGTGTGAGGGAGAGAGAGACAGCCGGGAACCGGGGTGTGAGAGAGAGAGAGAGAGAGAGAGACAGCCGGGAACCGGGGTGTGAGGGAGAGAGAGAGAGAGAGAGACAGCCGGGAACCGGGGTGTGAGGGAGAGAGAGAGAGAGAGACAGCCGGGAACCGGGGTGTGAGGGAGAGAGAGAGAGACAGCCGGGAACCGGGGTGTGAGGGAGAGAGAGACAGCCGAGAACCGGGGTGGGGGAGAGAGAGACAGCCCGGGGAAACCCGGGGGGTTTAAGGAGACAGCCCGGGAAACCCGGGGTGAGAGGAACAGCCGGGAACCCGGGGTGTGAGAGAGAGAACCGGGAACCCGGGGGTTGAGAGAGAGACAAGGGAAAAGGGGTGGAGAAAGGGGACAGCCGGGGAAAGGGGTGTGAGAGAGAGAGAAGAGGCAGCCGGGGAAACCGGGGGTGAGAGAGAGACAGCCCGGGAACCGGGGGGTGAGGAGAGACACCGGGAACCGGGGGGTGAGAGAGAGAGAGACAGCCGGGAACCGGGGGGTGAGAGAGAGAGAGGAGGGGAAGTGAGGGCTCATATAATATATGGCTCTTGTTGGGCAGAGCTCCCTGGTGACGCGATTATTAATCATCTTCTTCGTCAGTGAGATCTATAAATATCCCATATACTGCACTATATATAGGAGCGGTGACCTCCCTTTAGTTCAGGGGGTGCAGTACAGTAGGAGGCGGTGATGGTCTGTATGTAATGGCGGTGACCTTCCTGTATATAGGAGCAGTGATCTCCCAGAATCATAGAGGCAGAGCATAGAGTCCCCGCCTACAATCAATAGATTGTATTCACCTCCCTATAGCCTCCTATATACAGACTGGAATGGCTGATAACAGGGGGCAATAGATTGTATTCACCTCCCTTACTCCTATATACAGATGGAATGGCTGATAACGGGGGCAATAGATTGTATTTACTCCTATAGTCTATATACAGACTGGAATGGCTGATAACAGGGAGCAATAGATTGTATTCACCTCCCTATAGTCTATATACAGACTGGAATGGCTGATAACAGGGAGCAATAGATTGTATTCACCTCCCTATAGTCTCCTATATACAGACTGGAATGGCTGATAACAGGGGGCAATAGATTGTATTCACTCCTATAGTCTCCAATATACAACTGGAATGGCTGATAACAGGGGGCAATAGATTGTATTCACCCCCCTATAGTCTATTACAGATGGAATGGCTGATAACAGGGAGCAATAATTGCATTACCTCCTATAGTCTCCTTATACAGACTGGAATGGCTGATAAAAAGGGAGCATAGATTGTATCCACTCCCTATAGTCTCCTATATACAGACTGAAATGGCTGATAACAGGGGGCAATAGATTGTTTTCACCTCCCCATAGTCTATATACAGACTGGAATGGTGATAACAGGGGGCAATAGATTGTATTTTACCTCCCTATAGTTTCCTATATACAGACTGAATGGCTGATAACAGGGGGCAATAGATTTTATTCACCTCCCATTTGTCTCCTATATACAGACTGGAATGGCTGATAACAGGGAGCAATAGATTGTATTCACCTCCCTATAGTCTATATACAGACTGGAATGGCTGATAACAGGGAGCAATAGATTGTATTCACCTCCCTATAGTCTCCTATATACAGACTGGAATGGCTGATAACAGGGGGCAATAGATTGTATTCACCTCCCTATAGTCTCCTATAAGACTGGGAAAGGCTGATAACAGGGGCAAAAGATTGTATTATCCCCCTAGTCTATATACAGGGCTGGAATGGCTGATAACAGGGAGCAATAATTGTATTTTACCTCCTATAGTCTATATTTCAGACTGGAAGCCCGATAACAGATGGCAATAGATTGTATTCACCTCCCTATAGCCTCCTATATACAGACTGGAATGGCTGATAACAGGGAGCAATAGATTGTATTCACCTCCCTATAGTCTATATACAGACTGGAATGGCTGATAACAGGGAGCAATAGATTGTATTCACCTCTCTATAGTCTCCTATATACAGACTGGAATGGTGATAACAGGGGCAATAGATTGTATTCACCTCCCTATAGTTCCATAAAGACTGGAATTGCTGATAACAGGGGGCAATAGATTGTATTACCTCCCTATAGTCTATTATACAGACTGGAATGGCTGATAACAGGAGCAATAGATTGTATTCTCCTCCTATATCTCCTATATACAGATGGAATGGCTGATAACAGGAGCAATAGATTGTATTCACCTCCCTATCGTCTATATACAGACTGGAATTGTGATAACAGGGAGCAATAGATTGTATTCACCTCCTATAGTCTCCTATATACAGACTGGAATTGCTGATAAAGGGGGCAATAGATTCTATTCACCTCCCTATAGTCTCTATATACAGACTGGAAAAGGCTGATAACAGGGAGCAATAGATTGTATTCACCTCCCTATCGCTATATACAGACTGGAATGGCTGATAAAAGGGAGCAATAGATTGTATCACCTCCCTATAGTCTTCTATATACAGATGGAATGGTGAAAAACAGGGGGCAATAGATTGTATTCACCTCCCTATAGTCTCTTTTATACAGACGGAATGGCTGATAACAGGGAGCAATAGATTGTATTCACCCCCTATAGCCTCCTAATACAGACTGGAAGGCTGAATAAAAAGGGGGCAATAGATTGTATTCACCTCCCTATCGTCTATAACAACTGGAATGGCTGATAACAGGGAGCAATAGATTGTATTCACCTCCATATAGTCTATATACAGATGGAATGGCTGATAAAAGGGGCAATAGATTGTATTCAACCCCCCTATAGTCTCCTATAACAGACTGGAATGGCTGATAACAGGGAGAACAGATTGTATTCACCTCCCTATAGTTATATACAGATGGGAAAGGCTGATAACAGGGGCAATAGATTGTATTCACCTCCTATAGTCTCCTATATACAGACGGAATGGTGATAACAGGGGGCAATAGATTGTATTCACCTCCTATAGTCTATATACAGATGGGAAAGGTGATAACAGGGGCAATAGATTGTATTCACCTCCCTATAGTCTATATACAGACTGGAATGGCTGATAACAGGGAGCAAAAGATTGTATTCACCTCCCATAGTCTTCTATATACAGATGGAATGGCTGATAACAGGGGGCAATAGATTGTATTCACCTCCCTATGTCTCCATATACAGACTGGAATGGCTGATAACAGGGAGCAATAATTGTATTCACCTCCCTTTAGTCTATATACAGACTGGAATGGCTTTATAACAGGGGCAATAGATTGTATTCACCCCCTATAGTCTCCCATATACAGACTGGAATGGCTGATAACAGGGGGCAATAGATTGTATTTCACCTCCCTATAGTCTATATACAGACTGGAATGGCTGATAACAGGGGGGGCAATAGATTGTATTCACCCCCCTATAGTTCTCCTATACAGATGGAATGGCTGATAACAGGGAGCAATAGATTGTATTCACCCCCCTATAGCCTCCCATATAAGACTGGAATGGCTGATAACAGGGGGGGGAATAGATTGTATTCACCTCCCTATAGTCTAAATACAGACTGGAATGGAGGATTACAGGGAGCAATAGATTGTATTCACCTCCCTATAGTCTATATACAGACTGGAATGGCTGATAACAGGGAGCAATAGATTGTATTTACCTCCCTATAGTCTCCAATATAAGACTGGAATGGCTTGATATCAGGGGCAATAGATTGTATTCACCTCCCCATAGCCTCCTATATTTCAGATGGAATGGCTGATAACAGGGGGCAATAGATTTTATTCACCTCCCATAGTCTAATTTCAGACTGGGAATGGCTGATAACAGGGAGCAATAGATTGTATTCACCTCCCTATAGCCTCCTATATACAGACTGGAATGGCTGATAACAGGGAGCAATAGATTGTATTCACCTCCCTATAGCCTCCTATATACAGACTGGAATGGCTGATAACAGGGAGCAATAGATTGTATTCACCTCCCTATAGTCTCCTATATACAGTCTGGAATGGCTGATTCAGGGGGCAATAGATTGTATTCACCTCCCTATAGCCTCCTATATACAGACTGGAATGGCTGATAACAGGGAGCAATAGATTGTATTCACCTCCCTATAGTCTATATACAGACTGGAATGGCTGATAACAGGGGGCAATAGATTGTATTCACCTCCCTATAGTCTATATACAGACTGGAATGGCTGATAACAGGGAGCAATAGATTGTATTCACCTCCCTATAGTCTCCTATATACAGACTGGAATGGCTGATAACAGGGAGCAATAGATTGTATTCACCTCCCTATAGTCTCCTATATACAGACTGGAATGGCTGATAACAGGGAGCAATAGATTGTATTCACCTCCCTATAGTCTCCTATATACAGACTGGAATGGCTGATAACAGGGGGCAATAGATTGTATTCACCTCCCTATAGTCTATATACAGACTGGAATGGCTGATAACAGGGAGCAATAGATTGTATTCACCTCCCTATAGTCTCCTATATACAGACTGGAATGGCTGATAACAGGGAGCAATAGATTGTATTCACCTCCCTATAGCCTTCTATATAAAGACTGGAATGGCTGATAACGGGAGAATAGATTGGGATTCACCTCCTATAGTCCCTATTACAGACTGGAATGGCTGATAACAGGGGGCAATAGATTGTATTCACCTCCCTATAGTCTCCTATATACAGACTGGAATGGCTGATAACAGGGGGCAATAGATTGTATTCACCTCCCTATAGTCTCCTATATACAGACTGGAATGGCTGATAACAGGGAGCAATAGATTGTATTCACCTCCGTATAGTCTCCTATATACAGACTGGAATGGCTGATAACAGGGGCAATAGATTGTATCACCTTTTTTATAGTCTCCTATTACAGACTGGAATGGATGATAACAGGGGCAATAGATTGTATTCACCTCCCCATAGTCTATATACAGACTGAATGGCTGATAACAGGGAGCAATTTGATTGTATTCACTCCCTATAGTCTCTATATAAGAGGAAAAGGTGATAATAGGGGGCAATTTGATTGTATTCACCTCCTATAGTTTTCCTTATCAGACTGGAATGGTGATAACAGGGGGCAAAAAGAATTTATTTTACCTCCTATAGCCTCCTATATACAATGGAATGGCTGATAACAGGGGGCAATAGATTGTATTCACCTCCCTATAGCCTCCTATATACAGACTGGAATGGCTGATAACAGGGAGCAATAAAATTGTATTCACATCCCTATAGTTTTTATTTCAGATGGAATGGCTGATAAAGGGGGCAATCGAGTGTATTCACCTCCAAATAGTCTATATAAAGACTGGAATGGCTGATAAGAGGTAGCAATAGATTGTAGTCACCTCCTTAGTCCCCCCTATATACAGACTGGAAGGCTGATATAGGGGGGAATAGATTGTATTCACCCTCCTATAGTGTCTATATACAGACTGGAATGGCTGATAACAGGGGGGGGAAAAGATTGTATTACCTCCCTATAGTCTCTATATACAGACGGAATGGCTGATAACAGGGGGCAATAGATTGTATTCACCTCCCTATAGTCTATATACAGACTGGAATGGTGATAACGGGGCAATAGATTGTATTCACCTCCCTATAGCCCCTTATACGACTGGAATGGCTGATAACAGGGGCAATAGATTGTAATCACCTCCCTATAGTTTATATACAGACTGGAATGGCTGATAACAGGGAGCAATAGATTGTATTCACCTCCCTATAGCCTCCTATATACAGACTGGAATGGCTGATAACGGGGCAATAGATTGTATTCAACCTCCTTGCCTCCTATATACAGACTGGAAAGGCTGATAACAGGGGCAATAGATTGTATTCACCTCCCTATAGTCTCCTATATACAGACTGGAATGGCTGATAACAGGGAGCAATAGATTGTATTCACCTCCCTATAGTCTCCTATATACAGACTGGAATGGCTGATAACAGGGAGCAATAGATTGTATTCACCTCCCTATAGTCTATATACAGACTGGAATGGCTGATAACAGGGAGCAATAGATTGTATTCACCTCCCTATAGTCTATATACAGACTGGAATGGCTGATAACAGGGAGCAATAGATTGTATTCACCTCCTATATATACTATAACAAGACTGGAATGGCTGATAACAGGGAGCAATAGATTGTAAATTTACCTCCCTATAGTCTCCTATATACAGACTGGAATGGTGATAACAGGGGGCAATAGATTGTATTCACCTCCCTTAGTCTATATACAGACTGGAATGGGATAACAGGGAGAATAGATTGTATTCACCTCCCTATAGTCTCCTATATACAGACTGGAATGGCTGATTACAGGGGGCAATAGATGGTATTCACCTCCCCCAAGTTTTATATACAGACTGGAATGGCTGATAACAGGGGGGCAATAATTGTATTCACCTTCCTATAGACTCCCATATACAGACTGGAATGGCTGATAACAGGGAGCAATAGATTGTATTCACCTCCCTATAGTCTCCTATATACAGACTGGAATGGCTGATAACAGGGAGCAATAGATTGTATTCACCTCCCTATAGTCTCCTATATACAGACTGGAATGGCTGATAACAGGGAGCAATAGATTGTATTCACCTCCCTATAGTCTCCTATATACAGACTGGAATGGCTGATAACAGGGAGCAATAGATTGTATTCCCCTCCCTATAGTCTATATACAGACTGGAATGGCTGATAACAGGGGCAATAGATTGTATTCACCTCCCTATAGTCTCCTGTATACAGACTGGAATGGCTGATAACAGGGGGCAATAGATTGTATTCACCTCCCTATAGTCTCCTATATACAGACTGGAATGGCTGATAACAGGGAGCAATAGATTGTATTCACCTCCCTATAGTCTATATACAGACTGGAATGGCTGATAACAGGGGGCAATAGATTGTATTCACCTCCCTATAGTCTATATACAGACTGGAATGGCTGATAACAGGGGGCAATAGATTGTATTCACCTCCCTATAGTCTCCTATAAAACAGACTGGAATGGGTGATAATAGGGAGAAAAAGATTTTTATTCACCTCCCTATAGTCTCCTTTTAACAGACTGGAATGGCTGATAAGGGGGCAATAATTGTATTCACCTCCCAAAAGTCTATATACAGGGCTGGGGAAAGGCTGATAACAGGGAGCAATAGATTGTATTCACCTCCCTATAGTCTCCTATATACAGACTGGAATGGCTGATAACAGGGAGCAATAGATTGTATTCACCTCCCTATAGTCTATATACAGACTGGAATGGCTGATAACAGGGGGCAATAGATTGTATTCACCTCCCTATAGTCTCCTATATACAGACTGGAATGGCTGATAACAGGGAGCAATAGATTGTATTCACCTCCCTATAGTCTCCTATATACAGACTGGAATGGCTGATAACAGGGAGCAATAGATTGTATTCACCTCCCTATAGTCTCCTATATACAGACTGGAATGGCTGATAACAGGGAGCAATAGATTGTATTCACCTCCCTATAGTCTCCTATTGACCTTTCCATTTCTCGCCCGTCCGGTTCTCACTTGACCCCTCACCCGCTGCAGGCGTCTCCGGGGCGGCCGCGCACAGGACGCTCCCCTGACTCGCCCACAGCTCCGGCCTTCTAGGAAATCCTTCTTAGCTTCTCTCATCTCCTTCACAGGATCATCCGGTGACAACAGGAGAGGACAACCTGCAAATATCCAGTGTCAGCCGCCCATGAATGACTGTGCTCGCCCTACCTCATTATCATCCCTCCATCATTCCTCATTATCATCCCTCCATCATTCCTCATTATCATCCCTCCATTATTTCTCCTCTCCTCTCTATCATTCCTCATTATCATCCCTCCATCATTTCTCCTCTCCTATCATTTCTCATTATCATCCCTCCATTATTTCTCCTCTCCTCTATCATTCCTCATTATCATCCCATCATTTCTCCTCTCCTCTCTATCATTCCTCATTATCATCCCTCCATCTCTTCTCCTCTCCTCTCTATCATTCCTTATCACTCATTTAGTCCATATTAGTCCATTGTCATCAGTCAGTGTCAGAATGGAGTGCTTGGGGCCCACCAACAGACATGATACTTAGGGCCACCAGTGGAGATGATTCTTTAGGTTCCCCTACAGTTCAACACTTTTCCAGTGGTCCATTTTCCTAGTCCCTAATATCCAGTGGTTCACCTTCTTAGACCCTAGCCTCCATTGGTTCCCTTTCCCGGTCCCCGGCGTCCGCCGCTCGCTTTTCCCGGTCCCCGGCGTCCGCCGCTCGCCTTTCCCGGTACCCGGCGTCCGCCGCGCGCCTTTCCCGGTCCCCTGCGTCCGCCGCTCGCCTTTCCCGGTCCCCGGCGTCCGCCGCTCGCCTTTCCCGGTCCCCGGCGTCCGCCGCTCGCCTTTCCCGGTCCCCGGCGTCCAGTAGGTACCTGGCACAGTCCCTTCTCAGAAGCCAATATGAGCAGTTCCAATGCTTGTCCCAGTTACCGTCCCTCACATTACCCAGGTGATGCCCTGAACATCCCTGTTGGTTGCAGTACAGTATAAGGGCCTTTCTCTAGCGGAGCTGCAGACTGGCATTGAGGTGGGAGATGCTGCCATCTTGTTTCTGTAACAACACACTGCTTTTGTCTTGTCTCTCAGGCGACGCCATCGGCTCATGAAATCCCAGGATCAGAAAACAGCAATTATGGCAACCAGCCGCCATCACACAACCAGCCTGCGGCCCCCACCCTGCCGGCCCGGGAGACCTGGGGTGGGAAGTACGAGTTCCTGCTCTCCTGCATTGGCTACTGCGTCGGTCTGGGAAATGTCTGGAGGTTTCCATATCTATGTTACAGAAATGGAGGCGGTGAGTACCTGGAGTCCCAGTGGGGGGGGGGGGGGGGGCCCCGGGCCGCAGGGGGGGGGGGGCCGCCCCAGGGGGGGCGGGGGGGCGCGGGGGGAGCGGGGCCGGCCGCGGGGGGGGGCGGGGCCCCCGCGGGGGGGGGGGGCCCGGGGGGGGGCGCGGGGGGGGCGAGGGGGGGAGGGGGCCCGGGCCGCGGGGGGGGGGCCCCGGCCCGCAGGGGGGGGGGGGGGCCGGCCGCAGGGGGGGAGCGGGGCCGGCCGCGGGGGGGGGAGCGGGGCCCCGCGGGGGGGAGGGGGCGGGCCGCAGGGGGGGGGGGGCCCCCCGGGGGACCGGGGCGGCCCGGGGGGAAAAACCCCCCGAAGGGGGGACGGGCCCCGCGGGGGGGGAGCGGGGCCCCCGCAGGGGGGAGGGGGTTAAGTGCCCATTCTTTTTCCAAGGGGATAGGTTCCAGGTAAGTGCCCGTTATTATGTCCAATAGTATCAGGTGTCCAGTGGTTAAGTGGGTTTTTTTTAATTCTGGGGCCCGGGCTCTTCATCCCAAAGGTATCAGGTGCCAGTGGTTAAGTACCGTTATACTCGAGTATAAGCCGACCGAGTAAAGCCGGGCACCATTTTTTCCCCCCAAAAAAAAAGGGGGAAAATTATTGATCAGTATAAGCCTAGGGTAAAAAATGCAGCGGAATGGTAAATTTTAAAAAAAAAAAGGTACCAATAAAATTCATAGGCAGTTTAATTCCCCCATAGGCAATTTGGGGTATATGTCCAAAAGGGACGTAATGGCCATAGGAGTAATAGCAGTTATTGTCCCCTTAAGCAGATTATAGGCAGGTATATGGCCCATACGCAGGAATGGAGGTTTTTGGCCATACGCAGGTATATGGCCCCATACGCAGTATAGGGCGGTGGGCAGGTATGGGCAGGTATAGGCAGGTAAGGGCAGGATAGGGCAGGTTTGGGCCCGGGGCTGTAGGCAGGTATGCAGTTTGTAGGGCAGTATAGGGGGGTGCGGGGCAGGTATAGCAGTTTAAAAAATAAAACAACAACACTTACCTGGCTCCCGCTGCCCGTCTCCTGCCGCTCCGCTCCGCGCGCTCTCTCCATCTTCGGGGACGGGGGGGTGACAATCATCGGGCCCGCACACAGCGTGATGACACACACTGCCTGTGCCGGGAGCTCCGGATGCGCCAGTCTGCAGCCGCCCGGAGGCCACGGGAGCACGGAGCGCTCGCTCTGTGCCGCAGTGGTATCCCATCGCTATATGCGCTCCGGAGGGAGTCGCATGTAGGTGAAGGATCGGGACGGGGCCGGGCCGCGCAGGCACTGTGCGCTCACTGGGCCTTCAGTTTAGCGCTCCTGAGGAGTGATATAACGGCGTCCCTGTGGCACTCGGGCCATCGCAGCCCAAAGCACGAAGTGACTCGCGTATAAGCACATTTTTTGTGCTGAAAAAACTGCTTATACTGGGTTTATTACCGTACCCAGTCTAATTATGCCCAAAATAGTATCTATTCCAGTGGTTAAGGCCGTGTTCACACGGCTTATTCCCGACGGATTTGTGGCCGTATTGACGCACAAATCCGCCGTGAATAAGGGGGGGGGCCCCGCTCCCGGCCCCATAGACAATGCATTGTTTTACGCCGCGTCCGCGCCGTAAATAATGTGCATGTCACTTTCTCCCCCCGGCGGATTTGCCGAGCGGGGAGGAGCGACGGATTCCATGTTCTTTATGAGAGCAGTGATTACCGTAATGACTCCGAGGATTGGCGCCGTATTGAAGCGCAAATCCGGCGCGGAATACGGCGCCCAAACCGTCGGGAAATAAGCCGTGTGGGAAAGGGGCCTTAAGTGTTTCTCACCCACACTTTTCACTGGTTTTAGCATTTTGCACTTGACTCTATTTCCCCCAGCTGCAGGTGGTTCTTTTAAAAAAAAAATTTCAATTCAACTTCTACAAATGCGTTTTGATTGGGTTTTCGCTAACAAGAAATTTCAGATAAAGCCCTCTTTCAGTCCTCACCTTACTTTCCCCCTTTTGTTTAAATAAGCTAATCTGATTCATATAAAAAAGTTTAAATTGATTTAGTCCTTCAGTGGTTTTATTGTCCCCTCCCCCTCTCACCAATCGGAAAAAACAGGGCATTTTTGCTCCACTAAACATCCCCTCTCGTGTCTTGGGGTTTTCGGTCCCCCGGGCCCCTCTTTTTTGGGCCACTGGTTCTCCCCCCCTCTCCTTGTTCCACGGGTTTCGGTCCCCCCCCCTCTCGTGTCCGCGGTTGCGGTCCCCCCCGGGCCCCTCTTGGGGTTTCCCCCCGGTTGCGGGCCCCCCGGGCCCCCTCTTGTGTCCACTGGGTTCGGGCCCCCCCCTTTTCTTTTGTCCCCTTGGGGGGGTCCCCCCCGGTCCCTCTCCCTGCCCGGGGGTTGGGCCCCCCCCCGGGGCCCCTTTTTTCGTGTCCGGGGTTTTCGGTCCCCCCCGGTCCCCCTCCCTTCGGTGGTTTGGGGGCCCCCGGCCTCTCTCTTTTCCGGGGGTTTTTCGGTCCCCCGCCCCCTCCCGGGGTCCCCGGGGGTTGCCGGGCCCCGGTCTCTCCCCGTGTCTTTTGGTTGGGGTCCCCCGGTCCTCCCGGTCCGGCCCGGTCCCCCCCCCCCCCTCTTTTTGTGTCCGGCGGTTTTTGGGGCCCCCACCCCTCTCTGCCGGGGGTTTCGGTCCCCCGGGCCCCCTTGTGTCCGGCGGTTGCGGGCACCCCCCTCTTGTGCCCCCTTGGTTTCCGGGCCCCCGGGGCCTCTTGTGTCGGGGGTTGCCGGGCCCCCCCCCGGGCTCCCCCTTTTGGCCCGGCGGTTTCGGTCCCCCGTTCCCCTTTTCGTTCTGGGGGTTTCGGTCCCCCCGGGGCTCCCCCTGTTTCCCCTGGGGTTTCGGGCCCCCCCCTCTCTTTTTTCCTGGGGGTGCGGGCCCCCCCTCCCCTTTTTGTGTCTGGCGGTTTTCTCCCCCCCCGGGCCCCTTTTTCTTTTTTGTGGGCGGGCGTTTTGCCGTCCCCCCGTAAAAAACCTCTTTTCCTCTTCCGGGGCCCCCCCCGGGGTTCCCCGGTTCCCCCGTCTCTCTCGTGTCCCCCGTTGGTCCCCCCTCTCCTCTCGGTCTGTGGGTTTCCGGGCCCCCGTCTCTCTTGTGTCCTGGCGTTGCGGCCCCCCGGGCCCCTCCCTTTTGTCCCGGGGTTTTCGGGCCCCCGGCCCCTCTTGTGTCCATTGGGTTTTCCGGGCCCCCCTCTCTCTTGTTCTTGGTTGCGTCCCCCCGTCCCCCCTCCCTGTCCACTTTTTCGGTCCCCCCGGCCTCTCTTTGGGGTCTGGGGGTTGCGGTCCCCCCTCTCTCTTGTGTCCCGGCTTGCGGGCCCCCGTCCCCTCTTTTTGTCCGGGGGTTCGTCCCCCCCCCTCTCTCTCGTGTCCGGGGGTTTTCGGTTTCCCCCCGGGCTCTCTTTTGTCCTTTGGGCGTTTTTCCCCCGTCTCCTCGTGTCCGCCGTTGCGGTCCCCCGGGCTCTCTTGGTCTGGGGGTTGCGGTCCCCCCGGGTTTTCTCGTGTCAGGTGGTTGCGGTCCCCCCGGCCTCTCTTGTGTCCCGGGAGTTTGCGGTCCCCCCCTCCTCTCTTGTTTCCGGGGGTTCGGTCCCCCGGTCTCTTCGTGTCCGCGGGTTGGGGTCCCCCGGTCTCCCTGTCCACTGGTTTTCGGTTTCCCCCGGGCTCTCCCTTGGTCCGGGAGTTCGGGCCCCCCGGTTTTCTTTTTGTTCCCGGCCCCGGGGGGCGGTCCCCCGGTTTTCCCTCGGTCCCGGTGGGTTTCGGTCCCCCGTCTCTCCCCGTTTTCGGGGGTTCGTTCCCCGGGCCCCTCTTGTGTCCCGGTTTTCGGTTCCCCGGGCTCCTCTTGTTCCACCTGGTTGCGGTTCCCCCCTCCCCTCTTTGTTTCCCCCTGGTTGCGGTCCCCCTCTCTCTGTGTCTGGGGGGTTTCGGTTTCCCCCGTCCTCTTTTTCCGGGGTTGCGGGGCCCCTGGTTCCCCTTTTTGTGTCCCCCTGGGTTTCGGTCCCCCGGGCTCTCTTTTGTCCACGGGTTGGGGGTCCCCCGGTCTCTCTCGGGCGGTGGTTTTCGGCCCCCGTCCTCTTGTGTCCATTGGTTGCGGTCCCCCCCGGGCTCTCTTGTGTTCCCCTGGTTCGGGCCCCCGGTTTTTTAATGTGTCCCCCCTGGTTGGTCCCCCTTCCCCTCTTCGTTTTTGGGGGTTGCGGTCCCCCCCGGGCCTTTTTTGGTCCACTGGTTTGGGTCCCCCGTCTCTCTTGTTCCCCCGGTTCGGTCCCCCCCCGGCCCCCTCTTGTGTCCACTGGTTTCGGCCCCCGGGCTCTCCCTTTTTCCCTGGTTGCCCGGCCCCCCCCCCTCTCTTGGTCCATTGGGTTCGGTCCCCCCCCTTTTCTCTTGTTCTTGGGGGGTTTCGGTCCCCCGGCTCCTTTTTTTGTCCACTGGTTTTCGGTCCCCCCGGGCCCCCTCTCGTGTCCCCGGGGGTTTGCGTCCCCCGGGCCTCTCTGTGGGCCGGGGGTTTGCGGTCCCCCGGTCTCTCTTTGTGTCCGCGGTTTCGGTCCCCCCCCTTTTCCCCCTTTGTCCACTGGGTTTCGGGCCCCCTCTCTCTTTTGTCCATGGTTTTCGGTCCCCCCGGTCTCTCTTGTTCCAAAAGGGTTCGGGCCCCCCCCCTCTCTCGTGTCCGGCCCCCTTTGGGGGTCCCCCGGCCTCTCTCGTGCCCCGGGTTGCGGGCCCCCGCCCCTCCCCGTTCCCGGTTGCGGGCCCCCCCCCTTCCCCGTTTTCCCCGGGGGTTTCGGGCCCCCGGGGGGGGGGCCCCTCTCTTTTCCGGGGGTTTGGTCCCCCCCTTCTTTGTCCGGCGGTTTCGGTCCCCCGGCCTCCCTTGTGTCCGGGGGTTTTCGGGCCCCCGGCCCCCCTCCCGGGCCGGGGGGTTTGGGGCCCCCGGTCCCTCTTTTTCCGGCCTTTTTTGGGGGGCCCCCCCCGCCTCTCTTTGTTCCGCTTTTCGGGGCCCCCCGGGCCCCCTTTGTCCGGCGTTTCGGTTCCCCCCCGGCCTCTCTCGTGTCCCGGGTTGCGGGCCCCCCCCCCCCCTCTCGTGTCCCCTTTGGGGGTTTCCCCCTTTTCTCTCGGCCACTGGTTGCGGTCCCCCGGTCTCCTCTTCCACTGGGTTTCGGTTCCCCCCGGGCCCCTCTCGGGTCCCAATGGTTTCGGCCCCCCGTCCTCCTCGTGTCCCTGGTTTTCGGCCCCCGGTCCCCTCTCGTGTCCCTGGTTGGCGGGCCCCCTCTCTTCCTGTCCACTGGTTCGGTCCCCCCTCTTTCTCGGGTCCAACCCGGGGTTCGGGGCCCCCGGGGCCCCTCTTTTGTTCCCTGGTTTCGGTCCCCCCCCGGGCCTCTTTGTCCCTGGTTTGGGGGTCCCACCCCCCTCTCGGTCCCCTGGTTTGGCGGTCCCCCCCCGGGCTCTTGTTCCGGCGGTTGCGGTCCCCCGGGCCCTTGTGCCGGCGGGTTGCGTCCCCCCGGCCCCCTTCCTTTTGTCCATTGGTTTTTCGGTCCCCCGTCTCTCTTTTGGGCCGGGGGTTTTCGGGCCCCCGCCCTCTCGCTCGATTCCGGGGGTTGCGGTCCCCCGGGGCTCCTTTTCGGGCCCCCGTTGCGGTCCCCCCCGGGCCCCCTCTTTTGTCTTTCGGTTGCGGTCCCCGGGCCCTTTGGGTCCCGGGGTTTTCGGTCCCCCCGGTCTCTCTTGGGGTTTTGGGGTTCGGCCCCCGGCCCCCCCTTGGCCGGTTGCGGTCCCCCGGCTCTCTGTGTCCACTGGGTTGGGGTGCCCGGGTCCCCCTCTTGTGTCCGGGGGTTGGGGGTCCCCCCCCGGTCTTTCTTTTGCCCCGCGGTTTTCCCGGCCCCCCTCTCTTTTTGTTTGGCGTTGCGCCCCCCCTCCCCCTCTCGTTCCGGGGTTTTCCCGGGCCCCCGGTTCCCCCTCTTTTGTCCCCCCGGGGTTTCGGGCCCCCCGTTCTCTTTTTTGGGGTTCGGGCCCCCCGCCCCCCTTTTTGTTCCTGGGTTGCGGTCCCCCGGTTTTCTTGTGTCGGTGGGGTTTCGGGCCCCCCTCCCCTCCCCGTGTCCCCCTGTTGCGTCCCCCCCGGGCCCCTCTTTTTTCCCGGGGGTTGGGGGTCCCCCCCTCTCTTGTGTCTGGGGTTTCGGTCCCCCGGGCTCTTTTTTTGTCCCCCGGGGGTGCGGTCCCCCGCTCTCTCTGTTTTTCCCCCGGGTTTCGGGCCCCCTTCCCCCCCTTGGGGGTCTGCGGTTCGGGCCCCCGTCTCTCTTTTCTGGCGGGTTTCGTCCCCCCCTCTCTCGTGTCTTTGGGTTTCGGTCCCCCCGTCCTCTCCGGGGCCCGGTGTTTCGGTCCCCCGTTTTTCCGTGTCCCCGGTTGCGGGGCCCCCGGGCCCTCTGTGTCCGGGGGTTGCGTTTTCCCCGCTCTCTCTCTGTCCGGGTTTTCGTTTCCCCCCCCTCCCTCTCGTGCGGGGGTTGCGGTCCCCGGGCCCTCTTGTTCTGCTTTCGGGCCCCCCCCTCCCCTTGTGTCTGGGGTTGCGGGCCCCCGGGCTCTTTTCCCTTTTCCGGGTTGCGGTCCCCCGGTCTCTCTTTGCTGGCGTTTTCGGCCCCCGGGCCTCTTGTGTCTGGCGGGTTTCGGTCCCCCGGGCTTCTTTTTGGCTGGCCCGGTTTTCGGTCCCCCGGTTTTCTCTTGTTCGGGGGTTGGGTCCCCCCGCCCCCTCTTGTGTCCGGCGGTTTTCGGTCCCCCCCGTCCCTCTCGTGTCCACTGGGTTTCGTCCCCCCCCCCGGGTTTTTCCCTTTTGGGGGGGGCGGTTTTCGGTCCCCCGGGCCTTCTTTTGTTTTGGCCCTTTCGGTCCCCCGGGCCCCCCTCGTGTCCGGGGGTTTGCGGTCCCCCTCCTGGGGTTTCCCCTGGGGTTCGGGCCCCCGGTTTTCTCTTTTGTCCACTGGTTTTCCCTCCCCCTTTTCCCCCTTTTTCCCCCTGGGTTTCGGGCCCCCGGGCTCTTTTCGGTTTTGGGGGGTTGCCCCCCCCCCTTCTCTCTGTCCCGGGGGTTTTCGGTCCCCCGGGCTCTCCTCCGTTCCACGGTTGCGGTCCCCCGGTCTCTCTCGTGTCCACTGGTTGCGGTCCCCCGGTCTCTCTTGTGTCCGGCGGTTGCGGTCCCCCGGTCTCTCTCGTGTCCACTGGTTGCGGTCCCCCGGTCTCTCTCGTGTCCACTGGTTGCGGTCCCCCGGTCTCTCTCGTGTCCGGCGGTTGCGGTCCCCCGGTCTCTCTTGTGTCTGGCGGTTGCGGTCCCCCGGTCTCTCTCGTGTCCGGCGGTTGCGGTCCCCCGGCCTCTCTCGTGTCCGGCGGTTGCGGTCCCCCGGCCTCTCTTGTGTCCATTGGTTGCGGTCCCCCGGCCTCTCTTGTGTCCATTGGTTGCGGTCCCCCCGGTCTCTGCCATGTTTTAGTGTCCTACTCCCTGACCTCTGGGGTTTGGGATCTCCAGTCCCTGATGAGCGCACCCAGTGCCCGGTCGCCTGCATCCATTGGTCAGACAGCAGGGGGCTCTGTCCCCTCGCACTGGTTTAAAGATAATCCCACGTGCGGGTTTTGTCCGAGGGGATATGGATCCGTCAGGTCAGATTGGTGCAGTTTACGGTGGATTTAAACATTTTCACTGCTTCACCATATTCCGTGCACTCGCGCTGTGTGACCCGGTCATTAGCCGGTTTTGTGTAGCCACAAGTCAAGCAGCAGATGAGATTGTCAGCTCTTGAGGCCGGAGTGCTGCCTCATTTAGTAAATTTAGTCTAGAACTGTCGGCCATATCTACAATGGAATCTCGAGCCGAGTGGAAAAATTGTGGTCTGTCCCCGTGTTTGTGACTGCAAGATCATGGTTCCATTATAGCGTTCCTCGTATAACTCTGCTGTACTGTAATAAGATGGGATATCGGCCGCCCTCTTATAACGCTGCTGTACTGCAATAAGATGGGATATCGGGCCGCTCCTCTTATAACAATGCTGTACTGTAATAAGATGTGATATCGGCCGCTCCTCTTATAACGCTGCTGTACTGTAATAAGATGGGATATCGGCCGCTCCTCTTATAACGCTGCTGTACTGTAATAAGATGTGATATCGGCCGCTCCTCTTATAACACTGCTGTACTGTAATAAGATGGGATATCGGCCGCTCCTCTTATAACACTGCGTACTTTTAATAAGATGGGATATCGGCCGCTTCCTCTTATAAACACTGCTGTACTGTAATAAGATTTTGATATCGGTCCCCTCCTCTTATAACACTGCTGTACTGTAATAAGATGGGATATCGGCCGCTCCCTTAAACACTCCTGTTAAATGTAATAAGATGTGATATCGCCCCCTCCTCTTATAACGCTGCTGTACTGTAATAAGATGGGATATCGGCCGCTTTCCCCTTTTTAAACACTGCTGTACTTAATAAGATGGGATAACGGCCGCTCCTCGTATAACTCTGCTGTACTGTCATAAGATGGGATATCGGCCGCCCTCTTATAACACTGCTGTACTGTAATAAAATGGGATATCGGGCCCCTCCTCTTATAACACTGCTATACTGTAATAAGATGGGATATTTGGCCGCTCCCTCTTTTTTAACGCTGCTGTACTGTAATAAGAAGGGATATCGGCCGCTCCTCTTATAACGCTGCTGTACTGGGAATAAGATGTGATATCGGCCGCTCTCTTATAACGCTGCTGTACTGTAATAAGAATTGGGATATCGGCCGCTCCTCTTATAACACTGCTGTACTGGGAATAAGATTGGGATATCGGCCGCTCCTCTTATAACGGGTGCTGTTTCTGTAATAATATGTGATATCGGCCCCTCCTCTTATAACACTGCTGTACTTAATAAGATGGGATATCGCCTCTCCTCTTATAAACACTGCTGTACTGTAATAAGATGGGATATCGGGCCCCTCCTTTATAACACTGCTGTACTGTTAAAAATATTATATCGGCCGCTCCTCTTATAACGCTGCTGTACTGTAATAAGATGTGATATCGGCCGCCCCTCTTATAACGCTGCTGTACTGTAATAAGATGTGATATCGGCCGCTCCTCTTTTTAACGTTGCTGTACTATAATAAGATGTGATATCGGCCGCTACTCTTATATAACGCTGCTGTAATGTAATAAGATGTGATATCACTCCTCTATAACGCTGCTGTACTGTAATAGATTTAATCGGAATCGCCGCTCCTCTTATAACGCTGCAGTACTGTAATAAGATGTGATATTCGCCGCTCCTCTTATAACGCTGCTGTACTGTAAAAAGATGTGATATCAGCAACTCTTAAAACGCTGCTGTACTTTAATAAGACGGGATAAAGGCCCCTCCTCTTATAACGCTGCTGTACTGTAATAAGATGTGATATCGTCGCTCCTCTTAAAACAAAATGCTGTACGTAATAAGATGTGATATCAGCTCCTCTTATAACACTGCTGTACTGTAATAAGATAGGATAAAACAGCTCCTCTTATAAAAACTGCTGTACTGTATAAAGATGTGATATCGGCCGCTCCTCTTATAACACTGCTGTACTGTAATAAGATGGGATATCGGCCACTCCTCTTATAACACTGCTGTACTGTAATAAGATAGGATATCGACCGCTCCTCTTATAACGCTGCTTTACTGGGAATAAGATGGGATATCGGCCGCCCTCTTATAAACACTGCTGTACTGTATAAGATGGGATATCGGCCACTCCTCTTATAACACTGCTGTACTGTAATAAGATGTGATATCGGCTGCTCCTCTTATAACACTGCTGTACTGTAATAAGATGTGATATCAGCTCCTCTTATAACGCTGCTGTACTGTAATAAGACGGGATATCGGCCGCTCCTCTTATAACGCTGCTGTACTGTAATAAGAGATATCGGCCGCTCCTCTTATAACACTGCTGTACTGTAATAATATGAGAGATCGGCCGCTCCTCTTATAACGCTGCTGTACTGTAATAAACGGATATCGGCCGCTCCCTTATAACGCTGCTGTACTGTAATAAGAAAGGGATATCGGCCGCTCCTCTTATAAACACTGCCCGTACTGGGAATAAGATGTGATATCGGTCGCTCCTCCTATAATGCTGCTGTACTGTAATAAGATGGGATATCGGCCACTCCTCTTATAACGCTGCTGTACTGTAATAAGATGGGATATCGGCCGCTCCTCTTATAAAGATGCGGTACTGTAATAAGATGGGATATCGGCCGCTCCTCTTATAACGCTGCTGTACAGTAATAAGAATGGGATATCGGGCCCCTCCTCTTATAAAGTTTGCTGTACTGTAATAAGATGGGATATCGGCCGCTCCTCTTATAACGTTGCTGTACTGTAATAAGATTTGGGGTATCGGCTGCTCCCCTTATAACGCTGCTGTACTGTAATAAGATGGGATATCGGCGCTCCTCTTATAACGTTTCTGTACTGTAATAAGATGGGATATCGGGCCCTCCTCTTATAACACGCTGTACTGGTAATAAGATGGGAGATCGGCCCCCTCCTCTTATAACACTGCTGTACTGTAATAAGATGTGATATCGGGCCGCTCCTCTTATAACGCGCTGTACTGTAATAAGAAGTATATCTCGGTCGCTTTCCCCTTATAACAATGCTGACTGTAATAAGATGTCATATCAGCTCCTCTTATAACACTGCCCGTACTGTAAAAAGATGGGATATCGGCTGCTCCTCTTATAACGCTGCTGTACTGTAAAAAAATGGGATATCGGCCACTCCTTCTTATAACGCTGCTGTACTGTAATAAAAATGGGAGAATCGGCCGCTCCTCTTTTAACACTGCTGTACGTAATAAGATGGGATATCGGCCGCTCCTCTTATAACACTGCTGTACTGTAATAAGATTTGGGGTATCGGCCCACTCCTCTATAACACAGCTGAACTGTAATAAGATGTGATATTGGCGCTCCTCTTATAACACTGCTGTTCTGTAATAAGATGTGATATCCCGCTCCTCTTATAACGCTGCTGTACTGTAATAAGACGGATATCGGCCGCTCCTCTTATAACGCTGCTGTACTGTAATAAGATGGGATTGGCCGCTCCTCTTATAACACTGCTGTACTGTAATAAGATGGGATATCGGCCTCTTTCCCCTTATAACGCGCTGTAAATGTAAAAAAGAGGGATATCGGCCGCTCCTCTTATAAAAGCTGCTGTACTGTAAAAGAGGGGAATCGGCCGCTCCTCTTATAACACTGCTGTACTGTAATAAGATGTGATATCGGTCGCTCCTCCTATAATGCTGCTGTACTGTAATAAGATGGGATATCGGCCCCTCCTCTTATAACGCTGCTGTTTCTGTAATAAGATGGATAAACGGCCGCTCCTCTTATAACGTTGCTGTACTGTAATAAGATGGGATATCGGCCGCTCCTCTTATAACGCTGCTGTAAATGTAATAAGATGGGATATCGGCCGCTCCTCTTATAACGTTGCTGTACTGTAATAAGATGGGATATCGGCCGCTCCTCTTATAACGCTGCTGTACTGTAATAAGATGGGATATCGGCTGCTCCTCTTATAACGCTGCTGTACTGTAATAAGATGGGATATCGGCTGCTCCTCTTATAACGCTGCTGTACTGTAATAAATGGGGGTATCGGCCGCTCCTCTTTTAAACACTGCTGTACTGTAATAAGATGGGAGATCGGCCGCTCCTCTTATAACACTGCTGTACTGTAATAAGATGTGATATCGGCCGCTCCTCTTATAACGCTGCGTACTGTAAAAAGATGTTGATAAACGGCGCTCCTCTTAAACACTGCTGTACTGTAATAAGATGTGATTATCAGCTCCTCTTATAACACTGCTGTACTGGTAATAAGAATGGGATATCGGCTGCTCCCTCTTATAACGCTGCTGTACTGTAATAAGATGGGATATCGGGCCACTCCTCTTATAAACTGCTGGGACTGTAATAAGATGGGAGATCGGCCGCCTCCTCTTATAACACTGCTGTTTCTGTAATAAGATTGGGAGATCGGCCGCTCCTCTTATAACACTGCTGTAAATGTAATAAGATGGGAGATCGGCCGCCCTCCTCTTATAACCCGGCTCCCGCTGTACTGTTAAAAAGATGTATATCGGCCGCTCCTCTTAATAACACTGCTGTACTGTAAAAAATTGGGAGATCGGCTGCTCCTCTTATAACACTGCTGTAAATGGGAATAAGATGGGAGATCGGCCGCTCCTCTTATAACACTGCTGTACTGTAATAAATGGGAGATTGGCCGCTCCCTTATAACGCTGCTGTACTGTAATAAGATGGGAGATCGGCCGCCCTCTTATAACGTGCTGACTGTAATAATGGGATTCGCCGCTCCTCTTATAAACGCTGCTGTACTGTAATAAGATGGGATATCACCGCTCCTCTATAACGCTGCTGTACTGAATAAGATGTGATATTTGCCGCCCTCTTATAACGTTGGCTGTACGGTAGTTAAACTAAATTGGGGATTTTCCATTCAGGATCCCGGGATCGGATCCCGCCTTCGAGCCGGCCGTGTAGGACGCACGGGCCGTGGATTTTTTTCTAAATTTCCACTAATTACCAAACTGAGCTGGCTCTAAATTTTTAGGGAATTATTTTCGGGTGGATCCGGCCCCGACCTGCTCCGCTAATTACTGTACACAAGTGAGGTCATTATGACTCAGCTCCGCCCCGCGTCACTGAACCACGATGAGGGTAGTAGTGCTTTGTAGAAGCCGGCCTCTATGTTGATTTTTACAATCGTGGCTCAATATCAGACTCCATCATCAATGTTACCAGCGGCGGGGGTGCGACTCAGTAATACGGATAGGAGATCTCGGTGGGGCGCGGATCTGTGCGCCATGGCATTTTCGGGACGTTGGTCTCATTAGTTTTAGCACATATGAAAGCATGAGGGGCGGGCCCCATCAGGCCATCTTTTCCATTTGGGCACACTAGCAGTTGCCTGGGTGCTCCACAAGTATAGGGATACATGTATGTCCCAGGAATACAGGAAACATACCCTGGCTCCCTTGGTTGGCTTTGCTTATTTAACGGTTTGTGTGTTTTTAGGACGTGCAAAAAGTTAGAAACCATGGGGCAGAAGGGAGCCGAAGGCTCCCTGCCTTGCCAAATGGTCTTGCAGGTTGTCGGTGTCCAGACATATGGGTGTGCTTGTGGGGATTTGAGGCATGGCCAAGTGTGATGTCCTGTATTTGGGCAGGGTGCCCGCAGTGTTATGCCCGGGAGCCCATAATGCTGAAAAGACGGCTCTGGGCCCCAGAGCATTTGCCTCAATTCACCAAACACTATATGATACATGTAATATTTTTGTCTAAAGCCGGATGAGAATGCGACGTGGGAGTCCATGGATTAAGGAGCCGCCGTCATATGGCGGTTTTACATTGTTCCATAATTTTCTTCCAGATTGCGTGCGGACATCCCCCATTGCATCCAGTTCATCCCCCTAACCCCATTGTATGACGTCCTGTTGGTCTATGCCCTCGTGAGGGGGCTGGTAGGGACTATGGGCGCACTTTACCCCAATCTATAGGGCTCATTATTTATGAATATGAAGCGTGCGGTATAAGCCGCCCGGGAATGCGGACAGGTCCGGACACGGCCCCAGGAATGTATGAGCCTGAAGTCACCGCCACGTCCTGCGCCGCTTGTCACTGACAGCTCCGTGGACGGGATACGCAGTCGCCCAGCTACAGGCGAAGGAATTGCGAATTGAAATATTAGATTTCACAATACAGACAGCTGACGGGAGCGGGCGGAGGGGTCCAATGTGCCACACATGCGTTATGCATGTTGGCAGCATCTTGGGAAAGCAGCACAAATTGCGCCAAATTCTGCGAGTTTTAACCCTTTCCTTCAGTTTGTGAGCTCAGTTGTCAAAGCAGTAATCGCTTATTTGTGCCTTTTTTTCGCTTTGGTATAACATTACGGGTGACTGACAAGGGTCAGTATTGGGCCCTATCCTCTTTAACATTTTCATTAATGATCTTACACAGGGAATACACAGTAGAATATCGATCTTTGCAGACGATACTAAGCTCTGTAAAGTAATCAACACAATAGAGGATAATATGTTATTACAAAGGGATCTGGATAAGTTGGAGGCCTGGGCAGGGAAATGGCAGATGAGGTTTAACACTGATAAATGCAAGGTTATGCACATGGGCAGGGGCGTTGCTAGGGTCCCAAAACACCCGGGGCTCGGGCCCTTAAGTTTTTCTGAGTAGGGCCAGGTGCACACGGAATTTTTTGCGTCTCATTGTGAACTGCGGATGTATTTTTACAGAGAAAAACCTTTGTATGTAGACGCTCAGGAGAACTATAAATGATTACACTGCAGTTATATTTAGTGACTTACAGGAGACGTCTCTAAAGAGTTGTTCTCTTTCTCTTCTTCTTCTCCATCTGTCCCAGACGCCATGATGACTTCTACCGTCCACAACTCTTCACTGAAAAATTTACAAAACAAACATCTTAGACTCCTCATTTTATCAGCGTTTCTCTACAATTTCCTATCTCTATACAAAATCCCCATCTATAGTGCCCCAAATGGTAATAATTACCCCCTTGTAGGTAAATATTTGCCCCCTATAGCCAGGTAGTAGCCCACTGTAGCCAGGTTGTAGCCCCCTCTAGCCAGGTTATTAGCCCCTCTAGCCAGGTTACTGCCCCCTTTAGCCAGTAATATGCTCCTTGTAGTCAGGTGATTAGCCCTCTGTAGCCACGTTACTGCCCCCATAGCCACATAATATGCCCCCTGTAGCAGTGACATGCCCCCGGTAGCCATATAGGCCCCCTGTAGCCAGTGACATACCCCCTTAGCCATATAGGCCCCCTGTAGCCAGTGACATGCCCCCCCGTAGCCATATATGCCCCCTGTAGCCAGTGACATGCCCCCTTAGCCATATATGCCCCCTGTAGCCAGTGACATGCCCCTTAGACATATAGGCCCCCCCTGTAGCCAGTGACATGCCCCTTAGCCTATAGGCCCCCTGTAGCCGGGACACGCGCTCCTGTAGCCACACATGCCCCCCCATGTAGCCATATGCCCCCTGTAGCCACACATGCCCCCCCTGTAGCCCCACATGCACCCCCTGTAGCCCCACATGCCCCCCTGTAGCCATATGCCCCCCCCTTGGAGCCACACATGCCCCCGCTGTAGCCATATGCCCCCCCTTGGAGCCACACATGCCCTCCCCTTGTTGCCACACATGCCCTCCCCTGTAGCCCCACATGCCCCCCCCCCCCCGTAGCCATATGCCCCCTGTAGCCCCACATGCACCCCCTGTAGCCATATGCCCCCCTGTAGCCACACATGCCCCCCCTGTAGCCATATGCCCCCTGTAGCCACACATGCCCCCCCGTAGCCATATGCCCCCTGTAGCCACACATGCCCCCCCCTGTAGCCACACATGCCCCCCTGTAGCCACACATGCCCCCCCTGTAGCGCCACATGCTCCCCCTTGTAGCCACACATGCACCCCCCTGTAGCCACACATGCCCCCCCTGTAGCCACACATGCCCTCCCCTGTCGCCATTTGCCCCCTTTAGCCCCACCCCCCATAGCCATATGCCCCCTGTAGCCCCACATGCCCCCCCCCCCCCCCCGTAGGCATATGCCCCCTGTAGCCACACATGCCCCCCCTTGTAGCCACACATGCCTCCCCTGTAGCCATATGCCCCCCTTGTAGCCACACATGCCTCCCCTGTAGCCATATGCCCCCCTTGTAGCCACACATGCCCTCCCCTGTAGCCATATTCCTCCCCTGTAGCCATATGCCCCCCCTGTAGCCATATGCCCATATGCCCCCCCTTGTAGCCACACCTGCCCTCCCCTGTAGCCACACATGCCCGCCCTGTAGCCACATGCCCTCCCCTGTAGCCACACATGCCCTCCCCTGTAGCCACACATGCCCTCCCCTGTAGCCATATGCCCCCCCTTGTAGCCACACATGCCCTCCCCTGTAGCCATATGCCCCCCCCTTGTAGCCACACATGCCCTCCCCTGTAGCCATATGCCCCCCCTTGTAGCCACACATGTGCCCTCCCCTGTAGCCATATGCCCCCCCTTGTAGCCACACATGCCCTCCCCTGTAGCCATATGCCCCCCTTGTAGCCACACATGCCCTCCCCTGTAGCCATATGCCCCCCCTTGTAGCCACACATGCCCTCCCCTGTAGCCACACATGCCCTCCCCTGTAGCCATATGCCCCCTGTAGCCACACATGCCCGCCCTGTAGCTAATAAAATTAAAAAAAAACTACTTACCTAATGAGCCCGGCCCGCGCGTCCTGGTCCTGCAGCTTGAGAGCGGTGTAAGCAGCGTGATATCATCACCTGCTTACGCCGTCTCGCGGGGCCCGGGACCTCCTCGGCCGGCAGAGCTGCCGGCTCAGAGGATCCCAGCGTCGCAGCGGGGTGATGACAGCGGCGCGTCACGCCCCCTGTGACGCCCACGTGTATGTACAGCGCTCAGCAAGCGCTGATACATACTGGGGAGCAGACAGGACGGGAATGATCCGTCCTGCCTCCTCCCCGACTCTGACTGCGCGGCCGATGGGAAACGGCCGCACAGTCAGAGAGATCGGCGGGCGCCGCCGCACTGAGGTGCGCTCCAGGCCCACCGCAGCGGCCTGGAGCCGCTGAGACTCGGGGCACAGGCAGATTCATTCGGGGCTCGTGCCCCGAATGAATCTGCCTAGCGACGCCCCTGCACATGGGGAAGAGAAATCCATTACATGATTACATGTTAAATGGAAAATCACTGGTTAAAAGTGACATGGAGAAGGACTTGGGAATCCTGGTGGACAGTAAACTTAATTGTAGCAGCCAGTGTCAGGCAGCAGCAGCCAAAGCAAATAGGATCATGGGGTGCATTAAAAGGGGCATAGATGCACATGATGAGAATATTATTCTCCATTATACAAGTCACTGGTTAGACCACACATGGAATATTGTGTACAGTTTTGGGCACCAGTGCACAGGAAAGACATTGTAGAGCTTGAACAGGTACAAAGCGGGCAACAAAAATAATAAAAGGACTGGGTGGACTACAGTACACAGAAAGATTGGCAAGATTAGGGTTATTTAGTTTAGAGAAAAGAAGGCTTCGGGGACATAATAAATAATATTTAAATACATCAAAGGTCAATATAGAGATCTCTCCCAAGATTTATTTATACACAGGGCTGTATCTAGAACAAGGGGCATCCTCTACGTCTTGAGGAACGAAAGTTTCTACATAACATAGAAAGGGATTCTTTACTGTAAGAGCAGTGAGGACTATGGAATTCTCTGCCAGAGGGACTTGTCATGGTGAATTCAATAACCGAGTTCAAAAAGGGTTTGGATTCATATCATGAGCGTAATAATATAACAAGTTACAATGACTAGGATTCAGGAGAGGGGTCATTGATGCAGGGATTTTTCTGATTGCCAGATTGGAGTCAGGAAGGAATTTTTCCCTAAAATGAGGACAATTGGCTTCTACCTCATTGGGGTTTTTGCCTTCCTCTGGATCAACACCTTAGCACAACAGGCTGAACTAGATGGACGACTTGTCTTTTTTTAGCCTTACAAACTATGAAACTATGAAACTATGTCCCATTAGGGCTACACCATTGTTTTAGTTTATTGTGCGCCAAAGACTACTGGGGGCAATGCCTGGCTACTGGGGGCAATGCCTGGCTACTGGGGGCAATGCCTGGCTACTGGGGGCAATGCCTGGCTACAAGAGGGGGCACTACCTGGCTACAAGAGGGGGCGCTACCTGGCTACAAGAGGGGGCGCTACCTGGCTACAAGAGGGGGCGCTACCTGGCTACAAGAGGGGGCGCTACCTGGCTACAAGACGGGGCATCTACCTGGCTATTAGGGGCATCTACCTGGCTAGAGGGTCATCTACCGTGCTTTCTTCCAGAGCTGTTATGCATTTAGGATGGAGTGGGTGTGGCTTTTTCTAAGGGGCGTGGCACACCGACAAGATGGGCATGGTCATGCAAATTTTTGCCGCGGCGCGCTACGCGCGCCGCCCCTTAGAATCTCCCACTTTTCTACTTTAAAAAGTTGGCAAGTATGTCGCAAAATAAGTGTCGTGTGAACCACTGCCTGTATCTCCCATTGGAATCAATGAGAGCTGCAGAGATCATTGTTTGAAGCTTATTTTGGGGTGTATTACAGCACAAAATACATGTACATCGTGTGAACGTCTCCTAACAATTAAGGTGACGCCGTAACCAATGGCCTAAAAAATGTCCCCCCAATGTCCTCACATTAAGAGACCCCTTGAAAGATGAATGACACGATCTGATTGGTTGCTATAGGCCCGTCTCTTCGGAAATGGCTGCAGCAGTCAATTGGGACGCGGCTTTCACGTTGAAGCGTGAATAGAATAGAATGGTTGCTATGGGCAACACTGACACATTCGCCCAATTGGATGATAGCTTTCGCTTTCTGTACCTGAAAGCTAGAACCTGATAGGTTGCTATGGGCAACACTGACCGTCACACAATGAGATGACGACTTTCATTTTATGTACTTAAGAGCCTGAAGCTGATTGGTTGCTTTTGACAACATTGACGCATTCACCAAAGTTTATTGGGTGCTATGAGCAATGCTGACACATTTGTCCAATTGGATGATAGCTTTCATTTCTCTACATGAGAGCTGGAAGCTGATTGGTTGCTATGGGCAACACTGACACATTCGCCCAATTGGATGATAGCTTTCGCTTTCTGTACCTGAAAGCTAGAAGCTGATTGGTTGCTATGGGCAACCCGGACACATTCGGCCAATTGGATGTTTGCTTTCGTTTTCTGTGAAGGACAGCTAGAAGCTGGTTTCTAGCTGGACAACACTGACCGTCACCCAATGAGATGACGACTTTCATTTTATACACCTAAGAGCTTGAAGCTGATTAGTCCAATTAGATCGTAGCTTTAATTTTCTGTACTTGAGAGCTAGAAGCTGATTGGTTGCTATGGGCAACACTGACACATGCGCCCATTAGGTGATGGCTTTCGTTTTCTCTACATGAGAGCTGGAAGCTGATTGGTGAATGCGTCAGTGTTGCCAAAAGCAACCAAAGTTTATTGGTTGCTATGGGCAACCAATAAACATTTGCACAATTAGACGATCGCTTTCATTTTCTGTATCTGAAAGCTAGAAGCTGATTGGTTGCTGTGGGCAACGCTGACACATTCGCCCAATTAGATTGTTGCTTTAATTTTCTGTATCTGAAAGCTAGAAGCTGATTGGTTGCTGTGGGCAACGCTGACACATTCGCCCAATTCGATGGTTGCTTTACTTTTCTGTATCTGAAAGCTAAAAGTTTATTGGTTGCTATGGGCAACGCTGACACATTCGCCCAATTAGATTGTTGCTTTAATTTTCTGTATCTGAAAGCTAAAAGCTGATTGGTTGCTATGGGCAACGTGACACATCGCCCAATTAGATTGTTGCTTTAAATTTCTGTATCTGAAGCTAAAAGCTGATTGGTGCTATGGGCAACGCTGACACATTCGCCCAATTAGATTGTTGCTTTCATTTTCTGTATCTGAAAGCTAGAAGCTGATTGGTTGCTACGGGCAACGCTGACATATTCGCCCAATTGGATGATCGCTTTCTGTACCTGAATGCTAGAAGCTGATTGGCTGCCCTGGGCCAGGCTAATCTCCCGTCTTGTCCTCCTCTCAGGAGCCTTCCTCATCCCGTACGCCATCATGCTCTTCTTCACCGGGCTGCCCCTCTTCCTCATGGAGCTGAGCTTGGGTCAGTACGGAGCGGCCGGACCCATCACCGTATGGAAGTGCTGCCCCATCCTAAAAGGTGAGTGGAGGGTCTGGGTGACGCCCGTGTGCCGGGCCTCCGATATAACCGGCCCCTCTTCCAGGTATCGGCATCGGCATGCTCCGGGTCTCCACTCTGGTGTCGTTATATTATAACTTTAAATTATCGCCTGGACCTTCTATTAACCGGGGGAAGTCCTTCCAGAGCCCCTGCCCTGGTCCTGTGACGCCGCTGACTACGCCCCCCTGTGTAAGGTAAGATGGGGTCCCGGGGTGAGGGCGAATTACACAGAAGGGGCCCATGAATCATACGTGTTGTGTGTCTATCCACAGAACGCCTCCAACAACGGCTCCACATTCAGCGCCACCGAAGCTTTCTGGAAGTAAGTGAACCCTCTCCTCTATGATACAGTATATACAGGGCACTAGATATGATCGGGAGAGCCGGGGGTGACGGCGGCGTCGGTAGAGAGCCGGGGGTGACGGCGTCGTCGGTAGAGAGCCGGGGGTGACGGCGGCGTCGGTAGAGAGACGGGGGATGACGGCGGCGTCCGTAGAGAGCCGGGAGGGGGGGGGTGACGGCGGCGTCCGTAGAGAGCCAGGGGGGTGACGGCGGCGTCCGTAGAGAGACGGGGGGTGACGGCGGCGTCCGTAGCGAGACGGGGGGTGACGGCGGCGTCCGGAGAGAGCCAGGGGGGTGACGGGCGGCGTCCGTAAGAGAGCCAGGGGGGGTGACGGCGGCGTCCGTTAGAGACCGGGGGGGGGGGGGTTGACGGCGGCGTCCGAAAAGAGAGCCAGGGGGTGACGCGGCGTCCGAAGAGAGCCGGGGGGGTGACGGCGGCGTCCGTAGAGAGCCGGGGGGGGTGACGGCGTCGTCGGTAGAGAGCCGGGGGTGGTGACGGCGTCGTCGGTAGAGAGCCGGGGGTGGTGACGGCGTCGTCGGTAGAGAGCCGGGGGGTGAAGGCGTCGTCGGTAGAGAGCCGGGGGGGTGAAGGCGTCGTCGTAAGAGCCGGGGGGGTGAAGGCGTCGTCGGTAGAGAGCCGGGGGGGGGGGTGGACGGCGTCGTCGGTAGAGAGCCGGGGGGGGGGTGACGGCGGCGGCGGCAGAGAGCCGGGGGGGGGGTGACGGCGTCGTCGGTAGAGAAGCCGGGGGGGGGGTGACGGCGTCGTCGGTAGAGAGCCGGGGGGGGGGGTGACGGCGTCGTCGGTAGAGAGAGCCGGGGGGGGGGGGGTGACGGCGGCGTCCGTAGAGAGCCGGGGGGGTGACGGCGGCGTCCGTAGAGAGCCGGGGGTGGTGACGGCGTCGTCGGTAGAGTGCCGGGGGGGTGAAGGCGTCGTCGGTAGAGAGCCGGGGGGGGTGAAGGGTCGTCGGTAGAGAGGCCGGGGGGTGACGGCGTCGTCGGTAGAGAGCCGGGGGGGTGACGGCGTCGTCGGTAGCGAGCCGGGGGGGTGACGGCGGCGTCGGTAGGGAGCCTGGGGAGTGACGGCGGCGTCGGTAGGGAGCCTGGGGAGTGACGGCGGCGTCGGTAGGAGTCGGGGAGGGGCTGGCGGCGGCAGAGAGCCGGGGAGGGGGTAGGGGGGTGGCGGCGTCGTCGGTAGGAGTCGGGGGAGGGGGTGACGGCGGCGGCGGCAGAGAGTCGGGGAGAGGGGGGGTGACGGCGTCGTCGGTAGAGAGCCTGGGGATGTGACGGCGGCGTCGGTTAGGGAGCCTGGGGAGTGACGGCGGCGTCGGTAGGGAGCCTGGGGAGTGACGGCGGCGTCGGTAGGGAGCCTGGGGAGTGACGGCGGCGTGGTAGGAGTCGGGGGAGAGGGGGGTGACGGCGGCGGCGGCGGCAGAGAGCTGGGGAGGGGAGGGGGTGACGGCGGCGTCGGTAGAGAGCCTGGTATAACCGTGTCTATAGAGAGCAGTTATGGCCGTATTTGTAGAGCCCAGGTATGAGTGTCTCTATAGAGCGTTGTATAAGACCATCTATGTAGAGCGCTGTGTACTCCCTCGGACTAGTACCTCTGTATATAATGCTCTCTGTTTAGTTACATGTTGCGCCCCCTGTGGTTGCAGTGAGAAGGTGCTGGGTGTGGTGCACAGTTCGGGCCTCAGTGATCCGGGCCCCGTGCGCTGGGAGCTCGCCCTGTGTCTCCTGGCCGCCTGGATCATCATCTTCCTCTGTATGATAAAGGGAATCCGCAGCTCTGGAAAGGTGAGGAGTCCCCACATTAGCCCTCCGCCCCGAGGTCGCCCCAATACCCCGGCTCCTCCAGTGTCCTCACCTGCGCCTCTCCTGTACAGATTGTGTATTTCACAGCCACCTTCCCATACGTCGTCCTGGGTGTTCTCATCATCCGGGGAGTGACCCTGGAGGGGTCTATAGACGGCGTCCGATTCTACCTATCAGCGGATTGGAAGAGACTGCAGAGCGCTCAGGTACCACCATACTTCCCAACTTTTAGAGATTGCAAAGAGGGACATATCAGGTCACGCCTCTAACCACACCCAAACACATGACATCACACCAAGACACGCCCCTAACCACGCCCAAACACATGAAATCATACCCACACACGCCCCTAACCACGCCCAAACACATACTTGCCAACTTTTTAGATAGCCAAAAAGGGAGACATTTTCAGGATTGCATTGTATCCAATGATGAAATATTAAGTAAGTTATTATGTAATATACAGCGAGGAAGCGATCAGATACTTTTTAAAGCAAGATAATCAGTTTATTGACGCCAATCTATTTCCCAAATGAAAAAGAGGGACATTTATAGAGCTAAGAGGGACAGAAGGACCAGTGTTAAAAATAGGGACTGTCCCTTCAAAATAGGGACAGTTGGGAGGTATGGGTACCACCGCTACCCTATATACACCCACACACCTCCATATATCTATAGATCGCTCAGGTACCACCGCTACCCTATATACGCCCACATACTGCTATATATCTATATACACCCACATACCTTCATATATCTATATATACCCACACACCTCCATATATCTATAGAGTGCTCAGGTACCACCGCTACCCTATATACACCCACATACCTCCATATATCTATAGAGTGCTCAGGTACCACCGCTACCCTATATACACCCACACATCTCCATATATCTATAGAGTGCTCAGGTATCACCTCTGCCCTATATACACCCACATAACTCCATATATCTATAGAGCGCTCAGGTACCACCGCTACCTTATATACACTCACTTACATCTATGTATTTATAGAGTGCTCAGATATTACTGCCACCTTGTATATACCATATATCTATAGCGCACTTAGGTACCAGTGCTATAATATATATACCCACACACCTCCATATATCTATAGAGTGCTCAGGTACCACCGCTACCCTATATACACCCACATACCTCCATATATCTATAGAGTGCTCAGGTACCACCGCTACCCTGTATACACCCACAAACCTTCATATATCTATAGAGTGCTTAGGTATCACCGCTACCCTATATACACCCACATACCTCCATATACTGTATCTATAGGTCGCTCAGGTACCACCACTACCCTATATACACCCACATACCTCCATATATCTATAGAGTGCTCAGATACCGCCATTTATCTATATACAGTACGCCCACATACCTTCATATATCTATAGAGTGCTCAGGTACCACCGCTACCCTATTTGCACCCACATACCTCCGTATACTGTATCTATAAGTTGCTCAGATACCACCACTACCCTGTATACACCATATATACATTGCTGTCTTCTTGTGTATACTGATCCCTCCATGTTGGTGTCTCAGGTGTGGAACGACGCGGCGTCTCAGATCTTCTACTCCCTGGGCATCGGCTTCGGGGGGCTGCTCTCCATGGCCTCATACAACAAGTTTGATAACAACGTGATTCGGTAAGCGGTGACCTCTGAGTATTCAGTACCCCAGCCACTAGGAGGGGGTAATCTTCAGGAACCCCACACATTACAATATTCTACTGCTCTTATGTAACAGGGTCTCTGAATGGGGGAGCAAGAGTATGGCGAGGAGCTGAGCACAGCGACCATCAGATTCAAGCTCTTATTTCTGGGAACTTCTTCCGAAAATGAGAGCAGGGACCTCGGCGGCTGCTCTCCATTCTTCTTGTGGCTGCAGGGAACATGCAATATATTGGGCTTACCCTATATGTATAGTGCACAGATCGATGACCGTATGATATATAAGAAAAAGGCAGACGCTACCGAGGCGGGCGCCCAAAGTATATGCTCACTAATAGGAACAAGTTCTTATTAAGACAATGCAGATATGGATACGGGCGAACAAGAAGGCGATGAGGTGACACACTAAATATACAATAATGGCCAGGAAGCAGCAGTATCTATAGTGTAGGATTATAGTGAAAAAATACTGCAAAATATCTATTTCCAGAAAAAGTCCAAATGATATAATAACCAATAAATTATATAAAAGAAAGCAAATCTATATCGTATATAATCCGAATAATGCAGATAATACAGAGGATTGCTCAAAGATTATAATCGGCAAAAAATATTCTAGTAAAAAAGAAACCACAAATAAAGATCCACAGAAAAATATACAAGCACAATGGAAGAATCCGAAGCGGCGGAAATTCTGAATGCACAAGATAAAGAAGAAACCCCCGTACAA
This sequence comes from Phyllomedusa bahiana, assembly GCA_025379985.1. NCBI lineage: Eukaryota > Metazoa > Chordata > Amphibia > Anura > Hylidae > Phyllomedusa > Phyllomedusa bahiana. The sequence goes on from JAODAL010018771.1 coordinate 62,957, forward strand.
TAAAGAACTTAGCGTCAAACCATAGAGCAACGACCAAGGAATCCCGAGCGTATCCAGGATTATACTGTGTTTATAACACAAATAATCACATCAAAAACCTATTTTCCTGTAGCTTGCAATATGTGAAAGAGAACAATCCTCCACTCGGAGGGGCAACGCGGGTGTGGGAAACAAATAGCAGGACCAAAGGAAAAAAAAGAGTTCTCTAGGAGAGAAAACCTTATCATAAGGGAATCTGGGGAAAATAGCCCTGGGGAGCGGGCAAAGGGGAACAGTTGAAGGTTTAAAAAGGTCGTCAGGGCCCCCCAAAAACTCCATCCTACCCCCACCAACATGTTTTCTGGCTTTTCCCCTTTAGCATTGTAAGGTGGGATTTATTATTGTCAGTGCTTTTTTGTGGAATCCAAAAAACATCCCTGTTGGTGGGGCGTGAGGACTGGAGCGGGGAACGCTCTAGAAGCCATCACTGCTAAATAAATACATCATACACTATTCCCATATCAATGTCCAGATCCACGTGGCAACTTTGGGCCAGCAATAAATCTTTTCCCTTTAGGGCAATTGGTTCTTGCTTTTTTGGGTTCCAAAGTTTAACAAGGGGGAAAATAAGTTTAAAAAAAAACAAAAAAAATCCTCTCTCCTTCCCTTCATCCACATTTTCTCCACCCTTTGTTGAAGTTGATGAACATATCTGTTTTTTAAACCGTACTATGTAACATGCACTGCACCATAACAAAATCGTGATGCACCGACAGAAAATAAGAGCGCATGCGCTGGCATATAATGCTTCTGTCTTAGATCGTAGGTCTTAAAGGAGTTGTCTCACTACATGTTTTTATTTTCTTAGGCTGTTTCTTGGTTTCATTTTTTTTTGGGGCTTGTTTCGTTTTACTAGGCTGCAGTAAAGCCAGGGCTGTAGCTATAGCAACCCGTGCTTTCAGCCTATCAGGAGAATTGAACAGGTCTGTAGCTAAGCAATTTTCACCCCTGGGCCCCCCGGGGGCCCATCCCGGGGGAATTTGGGGGAAACAAAGGGCTGTAGCTATACAACCGCTTCTGGCAGCCTACAGAAGATCAAACGGTCCCAGCTATGCAACCAGTGCGGCAGCCCCAAGGAGAGATGGAACAGGGCTGTAGCTATAGCCCTGAGGAGCTGATGCACCCAAAAGGGGGGATTCTAGGAATGGGAGGGCACTGTTAAGGACACATATTACAAAGTGACTTTTTTTTCAAGATCTTTAAATAAAAAAAACGATCCCTTTGTGAACGACCCCTTTAAATACTTGATTTGCGCTCGTGCAGTTATCCTTTTCTAGCGCATGCGCCCTCTCCTGTTGGCCTTCATTTGAATTGAGCGCATGCACATTTAAATGTGATGGGCAGTCCTATTACAGCGCATGCGCCCTTTACTTTGTGATAGTGTTTTGCTGTCATTCGAATTAAGCGTATGGGGCCATAAAGGGTACCGGGACGGCGTTTAAACCAAAATTTAAAGGGCCCGATAAACCCAAAAGATTCCCCGGGGAAAGGGTCTCTCTTAAAATTCCTTTTGTGAAAATTTTCCCTGTTTTCAGCGCACTGCAAACCTCCAGACGTGGAGGATTGTTTACTTTCACATTTCGCAAGCTATAGGAAAATAGGTTTTTTTAAAATTTTGAATTTTTAATTTTGGGTTTTAAATTTTAAAAGAAAGGGGCCCGGGGCGATGGGCCCGGCGGAAAGGGGCCAAGGGCCCCTTCATCCCAAGCAGAATAGGGGGCGCAAGGAGGTATTGAGTGGGCTGAATTTTCCATTAGAGGGCGCTATGTGCCTTGTTTGATTAAAGCACCAGAATACCTCGCTCCGCCTGATGGAAAAAATAAAAAAGTTAAAAAGTATCTATACCCTTTTCTGTGTATATACAGTATCTATACAGTAGAATAAATATATAATAGTTTGTAAATTTTGGGGGGGTGGGCCCCATCCCCAAATTTGCTTGGGGGCCCCATGAAATTTTTGTTATTTCCTGTTTAGGTTTTTTTGAAATCCAAAAAAACAAAATTTCTTCTAGCCTCATCTTTTACACATTTTCCCTTGGGGTAAAAAAAAAGCCTTTTATTGGGTTCTGATTAAAAACATAGTTAAAAGCAAAAATAACAATACACATGATCTACGCGTTTCGAACCAGCACCATGGGCTCTTAGTCAGGACCTGTTTAGATTCTTATATGTAAAGTAAACTGATTCCCATGCACATAAAATATATGCACATAATAAATTATATATATAAAATATATTATATATAATAATATTTATATATATTTATATAAAACTCATACATACATGTAGGGCTCTATATACTATGTACATGAGGATCAGTATGCCTTACATGTAGGGATCTATATTCTATGTGCATGGGGATCTGAATACCTTACATGTAGGGATCTACATACTTAGAGATCATTATACCATACACATAGGGATCAGTATGCCTTACATGTAGGGATCTATATACTATATACATTGAGATCTGAATACTTTACATGTGGAGATCTATACACATAGGGATCACTATACCATATACAAAGGGATTTATATACTATATGCATGAGGATCAGTATATTTACATGTAGAAATGTATATACCATGTGCATGGGGAACAGGATATCTTGTGTGTGTGTGTGTGTGTGTGTGTGTGTGTTGGTGTGTGTGTGTGGTGGGGTTGGTGTGTGTGTGTGTGTGTGTGTGTGGTGTGTGTGTGTGTGTGTGTGTTGTGTTGGAGTGTGTGTGTGTGTTGGGGTTGTTGTGTGTGTGTGTAATTACCTAGATCCTTACATGTAAGATATACTGTTCCGCATGCACGTAGTATATAAATCCCTACATAATGATCTCTAAGTATATAGATCCCTACATGTACGGTCTTCAGATCCCCATGCACATAGTATATAGATCCCTACATGTAAGGCATACTGATCCTCATGTACATAGTATATAGAGCCCTACATGTAAGGCCTACTGATCCCTATGTGTGTGGTATAATGATCTCTATATATATAAATCCCTACATGTGAAGTGTAAGGGTAATGACAAAAGTCACCCCAGTTCTGGTAAGTTCGCCCAAATTCACTGGGTTATTGCAGAATTCAGGACTTCACCTGAGCTTCTCTATTGCTTAACACATGTCATTGATGAGGCACTCGATTTAAACAAATCCTCCATCCTATAGGAAGTGAGTCTCCGCATGTGGTCCTGCTTCTAAAAGCTCTATCACCAGTTTTCACAGGTTCCTCACAGTCACCCTGGAGATCCAGGACAGTGAGAGAGGTGTGAAGTGGTTAAAAGGGATGGATGAGTTACAGCAATGTCAGGATTTTATAAAGAATTATGGAACAACCGTACGTCACAGGCACACCCCAGTTTCATATTTTTAAATATGATAGCGCCCCACACGCATAGCTGCTACTCCCTCGCTTGCAGGACCCACGGGCAGGGAGAAATGGGAGACTGGTACAAGGAACAGAGCAGCGACCCAGTGTTTGGCACCCAGTTCTGATGGTACCACTGGCTCTGCCCCATTCCCCGGCCAGTATATGGCCCATTCCAGTGTTAGAAGCCAGAACCAATGTGGCCCTGGGAAGGAGGAGCGTGCAGACCATTCCAGGGGTGTGACGTGGGATGTCCCAGTATAGTAAAAAAAAGTCTGAACCCACCCGGGCCTAGTGTTGTCTCTATTGGACGGGGGGGGGGGTGCATGCCAGGAGCTTCCACCTAGGACCAGCAGACCACATTCACACCCCTCCATGTGTTCCCTATGCCAAGCTAACTTAAGGTAACTTCACACATGTTGCTTATTCTTTGTCTATACCCATATCCTATCTTTATTTGCACCTCTGACTAGTATATGTATAGCTATATCCCTGTGTATGTATTGTTTGTCTAGTGCGCTCACAAGGTGATACTGAGCTGGTCTGTTGTCTTGGTCGCCCGCATGTCCGTTTTTTCTCGGTCTCGAATTGTTTCCCGAGGCAGGTTCCTGTCTTCCTTAAGAGTCCGTAATGGACTAGGCTTGTAACTTACGAGGAACTGGTGGCAAACTACTGGGCTGGCAGAGTTCTGTATCACCGGTGCGGATACAGATCTCGCCCAGCCGTTCAGGGTTGTGGGCGACTGGGGTATCCTCTCGCACTCCCTGGGTCTTCCTGCGCCAGGGTTAACTGTGAACTCGTATTCGGTTGACCTGTATACCCCTAGGGGACTGCAACATCACAAGTACACCCCATGTCAGGCCGTAGACCCTCGAGTGGGCACGGGTCTTGCAGATATAAAATTTACTTATGTCAAAGTGGCCCTTCCACGCAACCCTGGGATCAAACACAAATGAAAACAGGAATGCTACAGGTGTGGGAGATGATGGGAGTACTCCTCCACTAGGTTACCCAGAACACAACCTTGTTCAGCTGTTGTCAACCCTTTTACTACCTGTAGCTGTTTTTGCTGCGCCAACATCATGGACACCCTCAACTAACAACAGGCAGAACAACACGTTACTTCAGGTTAGGTGACACACCTGAAACAGCCTCTTTAAGTAATTACAGTCCAACACTCCTATGAGCCTGTAGAAAGGACGGTACAACTACTCTGCTGGAGCTGATCTACCAGTCGGGAATATAAGTATTCGATACACTGGCGATTTTGCAAGTTTCCCACCTACAAAGAATGGAGAGGTCTGTGATTTTTAGCGTAGGTTCACTTCAACTGTGAGAGACAGAATCTAAAAAAAAAAAAGTCTAGAAAATCACATTGTATGATTTTTAAACAATTAATTTGCATTTTATTACGTATAATAAGCATTTGATCACCGACCAACCTGCAAGAATTCTGGCTCTCGTATATCTGTTAGTATATCTGTTAATTTTTCTTTAAGAAGCCCTCCTATTCATTATCTGTATTAATTGCACCTGTTTTGCCCTCATTACTTGTATAAAAGACACCTGTCCACACAATCAATCAATCACACTCCAACCTCTCCACCATGGCCAAGATGAGAAAGCTGTCTAAGGGCACCAGGGACAAAACTGTAGACCTGCCCAAGGCTGGGATGGGCTACAGGACAATAGGCAGCAGCTTGGTGAGAAGGTAACTACTATTGGCATAATTATTAGAAAATGGAAGAAACACAAGATGACTGTCAATCTTCCTCAGTCGGGTGCTCCCTGCAAGATCTCGCCTCATGGGGTAAGGATGATTCTGAGAAAGGTCAGGAATCAGCCCAGGACTGTACAGGAGGACCTGGTCTGACCTGAATAGAGCTGGGACCACAGTTTCACAGATACCGTTAGTAACACACTGTGCCGTCATGGATTAAAATCCTACTGGGCACACAAGGTCCCCTTGCTCACATCATCACGCATCCAGGCCCATTTGAAGTTCTCCAATGACCATCTGGAAACTACAACTCCCATCATGCCCACTGTTATAGATTATATAAATGCATGATGGGAGTTGTAGTTTTCCCAACAGCTGGAGGGCTGCAGTTTGAAGACCCCTGCTCTAGGCTATACTCTCTTCTGCACATATGAGCTTTGATGATTCTCTTGCTGATCCCCCGGACTATCTGTAGACGGGGACGTGTCCTGTGTGCGCCGCTCTTTATCAGCAGTTCCTATATACAGTATAGAAATTTATCTGGAATGTGCATTTATGTTCACAGTCGCTTACATTCACATGACACTGGTTTTTTTTTTGCAGGGACACACAGGTCATCGCCATCGGGAACTGCTGCACCAGCTTCTTTGCAGGATTCGCCATTTTCTCAGTGCTGGGTCATATGGCCTGGAAGAAGAAGGTCCCGGTGGGGGAGGTGGCAGACTCGGGTCAGTGCATGTCCACTATGTATTGTGTGATTATATTCACCGTGCCCATATGACCATTCACTGTCCTCCAACAGGCCCGGGCTTAGCATTTGTTGCCTACCCAGAAGCCCTCGCTCTGCTGCCAGGCTCCATCTTCTGGTCCATCCTGTTCTTCCTGATGCTCTTTACTCTGGGAGTGGACACTCTGGTAAGTGACCTCCTCCTACATGAGTGACAACTAGTGTTACGTTTCAGACAAATTTTACCCAATTTGGGTCGGCCAGAATCGAATTTTGTTGAAATAAAAGAATCAACTGTAACCATTTTCCAAACCCTAACTCCAACCTGGAACATAGAGAACAGCCTGAGAAACCTGTGGTTATTCCAACCCGAACTCCAACCGTGAACCTAGGGAACATCCTGAGAAACCTATGATTATTCCAGCCCTAACCCTAACTCCAGCCCTAAATGAACATCCTGAGAAAACTGAGTTTATTCCAACCCTAACTTCAACCCTAAACCTAGGGAACACTTGGAAAAACCTATGATTATTTCAACTCTAACCCTAACTCCAACCTTTAAACCTAGGGAACACTCAGGGTTAGGCTTTGAATAATCACAGGTTTCTCTGAGTGTTTCTTACACTCAGAGTTGGAGTTAGGGTTAGGCTTTAAATACCCTAATCCTAGGTTTTTCTAACTCCAACCCTGAGCCTAAGAAACATCCAGAGAAACCTGTGATTATGCCATCCCTAACTGACTCCAACCCTAAACCTAGGGAACAACCTGAGAAACCTATGGTTATTCCAACCCTAACTCCAACCCTAAACCTAGGGAACAACCTGAGAAACCTATGGTTATTCCAACCCTAAACCTAGAGAACATCCTGAGAAACATATGGTTATTCCAACCCTAAACCTCGGGAACATCTTGAGAAACCTATGGTTATTCCAACCCTAAACCTAGAGAACATCCTGAGAAACCTATGGTTATTCCAACCCTAAACCTAGAGAACATGGAGAAACCTATGGTTATTCCAACCCCTAAACCTAGAGAACATCCTGAGAAACATATGGTTATTCCAACCCTAAACCTAGAAAACATCTGGAGATACCTATGGTTATTCCAACCCTAAACCTAGAGAACATCCGGAGAAACCTATGGTTATGCCAACCCTAAACCTAGAGAACATGCATTAGAAACCTATAGTTATTGCAACCCTAAACCTAGAGAACATCCTGAGAAACCTATGGTTATTCCAACCCTAAACCTAGAGAACATCCGGAGAAACCTATGGTTATGCCAACTCTAAACCTAGAGAACATGCATTAGAAACCTATAGTTATTGCAACCCTAAACCTAGAGAACATCCTGAGAAACCTATGGTTATTCCAACCCTAAACGTATGGAACATCTTGAAAAACCTATGGTTATTCCAACCCTAAACCTAGAGAACATCCTGAGAAACCTATGGTTATTCCAACCCTAAACCTCGAGAACTTACGGAGAAACTTATGGTTATTCCAACCCTAAACCTAGAGAACATCCGGAGAAACCTATGGTTATTCTAAACCTAGAGAACATCCGGAGAAACCTATGGCTATTTCAACCCTAAACCTAGAGAACATCCGGAGAAACCTATAGTTATTGCAACCCTAAATCTAGAGAACATCCATTAGAAACCTATGGTTATTCCAACCCTAAACCTCAGGAACATCCTGAGAAACTTATGGTTATTCTGACCATAACCCTAACCTTAGGGTTGTTTATCTCTAAGCCTGGCCCTAGGGTTCCTGGTTGTTTCCTGGATGTGTGGTGTTCCCATGAAATTTTGAGGAATTCGAATGCTGTAGGTGGTTTTAGAGACCAGAAAAAATATTTTTTTCCCCTTAGACTTTAATGGGATTCAGGCTTGGAACATCCCAAATAATGTGAGAAAAGCGGCTCTCGAACCGAACAGAGAATTATTAAAGCAACACTAGTGACAACCATTAGCAGCCACCAATCACCCAGCTTTCCACACACCCTGAATTGCATGACAATCATCCCTCCCCTGCATGGTCAGTCTTCATGAAACAGAAGGCTCAGGATGAGTAAAGCTATATTTGCCCCCATAGAGCAAGGAATTGTGGGAGGCCACTTGATGAAGCCTCTCCACCATTGCACCACGAGTCCGAGGACCCGATACTACTATGCAGACCCTCCGCAGTAAACCGCTTGGTATGTAGGGGTGATGCTGTGGACTAGAGGGGGATCCAGAAGTTGATTATTTTCTCTGTCCTCTCTGATTAGTTCGGGAACATGGAGGGGATCACCACCGCCGTTTTGGATGAGTTTCCGTCTCTGAGGGACTTGAAGCGCAAGACGATATTCCTGGCCGGACTCTGCTTCTTCTTCTACCTGCTGGGACTGCTCCTCGTTACTGATGTGAGATGGAGGCAGAAGTGCCCCCAAAATGAGTGATATGATTGCTGACCCCAGGATTGTCCAGAGCAGATCCTGCAGTAATGTGGGGCATGCATAGTGTAGGGACCCCACCCTCTCCACATCACAGATGACTGGATGAGCCCCATCACTTTCTATCGGGCCCCCCCCCTCTCCACATCAGTGATGACTGGATGAGCCCCATTACTATCTATAGGGCCCCCACCCTCTCCCCATCACAGATGACTGGATGAGCCCCATCACTATCTATAGGGCCGCCACCCTCTCCACATCACAGATGACTGGATGAGCCCCATCACTATCTATAGGGCCCCCATCCGCTCCACATCACAGATGACTGGATGAGCCCCATCACTATCTATAGGGCCCCCCGCCCTCTCCACATCACAGATGACTGGATGAGCCCCATCACTCTATAGGGCCCCCACCCTCTCCCCATCACAGATGACTGGATGAGCCCCATAACTATCTATAGGGCCCCCGCCCTCTCCACATCACAGATGACTGGATGAGCCCCATCACTATCTATAGGGCCCCCACCCTCTCCACATCACAGATGACTGGATGAGCCCCATCACTATCTATAGGGCCCCCACCCTCTACCCATCACAGATGACTGGATTACCCCCATCACTAATCTATTGGGCCCCCACCCTCTCCCCATCACAGATGACTGGATGAGCCCCATCACTATCTATAGGGCCCCCGCCCTCTCCACATCACAGATGACTGGATGAGCCCCATCACTATCTATAGGGCCCCCGCCCTCTCCACATCACAGATGACTGGATGAGCCCCATCACTATCTATAGGCCCCCACCCTCTCCACATCACAGATGACTGGATGAGCCCCATCACTTCTAATAGGGCCCCCGCCCTCTCCACATCACAGATGACTGGATGAGCCCCATCACTATCTATAGGGCCCCACCCTCTCCACATCACAGATGATTGGATGAGCCCCATCACTATCTATAGGGCCCCCTCCCTCTCCACATCACAGATGACTGGATGAGCCCCATCACTATCTATAGGCCCCCACCCTCTCCACATCACAGATGACTGGATGAGCCCCATCACTATCTATATAGGGCCCCCCGCCCTCTCCCCATCACAGATGACTGGATGAGCCCCATCACTATCTATAGGGCCCCCGCCCTCTCCACATCACAGATGACTGGATGAGCCCCATCACTTTCTATAGGGCCCCTGTGCAGATCCACTGGTTCTTTAACTGAGTGGTGGAATATATTGAGGAGCTGCCCCCGATCTGACACCTTCCTTAGAGAGGGGGGCAGAGGTGAATAGTCTCCAAATGAGGTTGGGGCGAGATCCTGTCAATCCTGAGCTGTGCTCTCTCCACAGGGCGGCATCTACTGGTTCACCCTCATAGACTCGTACAGCACCAGCTTCGGTCTCATCATCATCACCCTCTTCATGTGTCTCGGCATCGCCTTCTTCTATGGTGAGTATCTAAGTGCCTGGTATTAGGAGTTACATAGAAGAAGGAGCAGGCTCCCAGCAGCACAGAGTGTTTCAGGAGAGGTTGAGCTTGTACATATTCTTTCAATGCTTCTTCTCCCAGGTGTGAACCAGTTCTGCCAGGATATCATAGACATGATCTGCAGATGTCCCCCTTGGTGCACCAAGCTCCTCCTGTACTTCAAGGCCTGCTGGGTCTTCTGCACCCCCGTCCTGCTGCTGGTGAGTGACCTCTGTGTCATGAATATTTTGGGGTCCATTCGGGGTTAGAATCTGCGGCCTCACACTTACGGAGACTTGGCCCCTGAGGCCCTTTGCTGTTGATATAAGAGACTCCTAACATGGCTGCACATAATACATAACCGAATAGTAGTGCCCCCGCCCGGGTCTGGATCCTGCCTCCTCCGGCCCCGCTTTAAGCTGATCGATTGTTTTCCATCCTTACAGTTCATTCTGTTCTACATCTTCATGGAAATGTACAACACTCCGCTGCACTATGGCCGCTATGAGTACCCGCGCTGGGGCAAGGCTCTGGGGGTGTGTATGGGCACCCTGTGCTGCATACAGATCCCCATCTGGGCTGCGGTCGCCATCTTCCAACAGTCCGGGACCCTGCTGGACGTGAGTAAACAAAATATGGGGATGAGGTGTGGAAAATGCCCCAACGTGTCCTCATCCTACCCCCTCCGCCGAGCGTCGGCCTGTCCTCGTCCTACCCCCTCCGCCGAGCGTCGGCCTGTCCTCGTCCTACCCCCTCCGCCGAGCGTCGGCCTGTCCTCGTCCTACCCCCTCCGCCGAGCGTCGGCCTGTCCTCGTCCTACCCCCTCCGCCGAGCGCGCCTGTCCTCGCCCACCCCCCCCCGGCGTCGGCCTTCCCCCGTCCTACCCCCTCCGCCGAGCGCGGGCCTGTCCTCTCCCACCCCCTCCGCCGACTCGGGCCCGTCCCGTCCTACCCCCCCGCCGACGTCGGGCCCGTCCTCGTCCTACCCCCCCCCCCCCGAGCGTCGGTCTGTCCTCTCCTAACCCCCCCCCCCGACGTCGGGCTGTCCTCGCCCACCCCCTCCGCCCAGCGCGTCTGTCCTCTCCAACCCCCTCCGCCGGCGTCGGCCTGTCCTCGTCCT